>BMAV01000451.1:40466-98729 GCA_019973955.1 Trichonephila inaurata madagascariensis
GCTAGTAGTTACTGCCTAGTCTACGACCGAGCATCGAATTTCGTGAATAAGTGAACAGTGTCCAGGGGAGGAGGTGAGTACAAATTTCCCCTCCTAAACACAGTTGAGTTTTTACGGCGTACCCCCCCCCCCCCCAACGATTCAAATTTTAAGCTCAAAATTTGTTTAAGTCTAAGCTTTTGAAAGTATTTAATGTGATACAAAAAATAACGATAAAAAATAGTTTTTCGTTACTCCAAAGTCTAAAGCGCCCTCTATCGATATTTTTTGAGCTTTGTCTTTTAAGTTTATTTTTCAAGAAAATACTGACAAAAAGAATAATTTTAGCGAAAACCGCTAACGAATCGACCCATTTTTCCGTTTCTTATAATCATTTGAAATTTCGAACCCTAAACTTTAATGGCACCTATCTCCTTCGGAAGACGTTTGTGTGTGTTGTGACCCTAAGTTTCCTATTTACTATTGTTTGTCTTGATGTGTACATATATATATGTAATAATTCTCCCCAGGCATCCTTTTAATTAACTCTTTTTAATAGTATTCAAATAATCTTTTAATTATTTGGTTCGAAACTAACACCCTGATCTTAATCGTAATCGACTACTATTATTACATCATAAATCCCTTTCCCACCCATTGTAACCAATCATTACAAAAATGTCACGCGCGATCTTCCGTCGGGTATAAAAACCGAAATCTCTGGAAATCCCGCCTCTCTTTGCTTTTCTCTCTGTAGTCATGTAGCTGGCTGCTTTGTGTAGTGTGTTGTAGTTTCTTTGTGTTGTGTCGTCCATGCTTAATGTAGTTAATTTGCCTAGGTGTTTCAAAATATTCAATAAATTGGATTTACTAATTTACAAGCCTGCCTCGTCAATCCCATCATAGAAAATGCATCAACATACAGGAATCACTCAACACCGGCCACGCCCTATCATTTGGTTCGCTACAGTAATAACATCCACTCACCACATCTTACAATTATTTTTACCATACTCCAGAATTATTACACAGAAGCATTTCATATATATATATATTATGTGAAATCAAATTATATAATACATAAGCAATCTGAATCGTATTCAAAAACCATTATAACGTTAATGAAGAATTCATTTGCAAACTTCTAAAAGCCTTCTTTTGATAATATTCTTGAGCAGTAGGCTCAAATTAGAAATTCATGAAAAAAATCTACTCTGTTACTGAGTCATCATCTCATTTTTTTGTTTAATGATTCACTGGACACTCGCAATCTCTCTCTCTGTGTGTGTGTGTGTGTGTGNAACAACCACACACACACACACACACAGAGAGAGAGATTGTGTGTGTGGTTGTGTGTGTGTGTGTGTGTGTGTGAAAAGCACTGTTCTAAGGTAAATTCTTTTCTCACCAAAGTATAGTAATTCCTATCTAGGCTTTTGCTCAGATTTTGATAGGCATTATATCAGCAGAATTGTAACTCAGTGTGTGTTCGGGGATTCCTAATTTGGTTTTCTATCCAACTTGGTTGCTTCAGTAACTGCTTTGAAAATTTAGTTTTCTTTCTGTTTCGATACGAGAAAATTTGGAATTTTGAAATTACTTCCCCTTAGATCAGAATTACAAGGTCTGAGTCTGCGGCTGTAGTAGTTGAGTGGTGATGGTTGCGAACTTATTGCCCGCGTTATCGAGTCAAGAGTTCAAAACCTAGCGGCACTAAATACTTGCCGTTTAGGGGGGCAGATGAAATCTAAATCTGTGGCCATGGTAGCCTAGTGATTATGGTCACGGCGTGTCATAGTGACTCGTGCCCAGCGTGTCATGAGGCCCAATACCAATGGAAATCCTCCGCGCGTAGAGAGCCGGGTATACGCTAAATCTGTCAAGGCTCCATTTGGCGTGGTATGGAAGTTCGGGTGAGTGAGTGAGTATTTGGGTTAATGCCGCAAGAGCCATGAAAGGTTGGAGAGAGAGTGGTTCCAGCTCAGGTGTCCTCTTTGACACTTGACCATGGGTAAAAATTACGAGGTCAATAGCCCTCGTGTTACTTCACAAAGCAAAATAAATCACATTAAACGAGACCCGAGTTCAAATAATTTTGAATCGGATTGAGAAAAAAAAAGACCTTTTAGAAAGAATTAATAATAAAATAGATAAATTAGTAATTTAAATTTCAACCAGGAACATTTACTCTTAAGGAATTTACATAAATTTTCATTTTGTTTGTTATTTTAAATTAGATCAAAACTTGTTTAATGGGATAGGAAGCGATAAATTCTATTATACCCTTATTGAACATGTGTCTACCGTAAAATCAGGCGAATGTCAGGTACTTTTAACACAAAAATTAAGATCGAAATTTACGGGTGCACGTTGTACGCTGGGTATAAAAATGATAGATTTAAAAATTAAGAAGAGGAGTGCATAAGAAAAATTAAGACTCCTACATATGTTGAAATACTGATTATTTAAAAGAAATGATATGTCTTATGAATCAACTATAAGGGTTGTAGTTTTAGAATCATGTTATCTTTTTTTTTCTTTCAAAACCCGGGGAATCGTGGGAAGAACCTCGAATAAATGACTTCAAAACATAAGACCATTGCACACATACATTTCAGGTTTTTTCGTAAAAAAAGGGGTGATAATTCGGCGAATATAAAAGAATAGAAGAAAAGAACCTTGAAAGTATAGGTGCGCGTTATATACACCACATTTTATGGTAGGTACGGTTCATCTGTGAATTTAACAATAGATTGTTTATTGACATCGTCCAAAGAAGCAACACGAGGGCTTTTAGTGAAAAACCTTATAATTTTTAACCACGATTAAATGACGAGGACGACATCTGAGGTAGATCCCCATATCCAAACTTTCACATCATGCCAATTTCAGAACTGTCATACCAAACATATTTAACGTACATTACCCTCGCTACATAATTTTCGTCGATAAAATTTAGCATACGGCATTGAAAACAGGAGCATTTTGTTGAAATTCAACTATTGAATTCAACATATAATCTAAAACCAAATGACTTCGTTTTAAGCAAACGATAATTTTCATTGCCTATTATTTGATTATCCCCTTTTAATTAATTAATTAATTATATTTATTTTCATACATTGAAAAATTATACTGAAGCTCATTTGAAAATTCCCGAAGCTGTATCTAGAATCATGGTAAGATCAAAAGTATATAGATTCTTTTCGCCTGTGATCTTAAATTAATGTTGTAAAAATTATATTTTGATACAGAACTATTTAATTAGACAAGATGGAAATATAAAAAGTTTTCCAGTTCCTTTTCTGTATATAAATATAGAATTTTCTTAGTTCTTCAGATCCAATGGCGTAGTTAATTAGGCGTGGGCCCTGTATCAAAATTCCTTTGGGGTCCTTATTTGCAAAATAATTAAAAATAATCGAATTAACAAAACTTATTTGAAAGTGTCAAAATGTAACGCATGTTGTCTTAGGGGCCTCAAATTATTGATACGGCAGATACGGCGGTAGCTACGCCCTTGTTCAGATCATTCAAGAAAATATTTTTCTCCATCTGTAAGCCATCTCACAGAATATTACAGTTTCAAGTTGAATTCGCAAACATCAAAACTTCTTGATTTGACTGAGAATTTTTCTATATTCTTTTATAAATACAGATCACTACTTAGATTTCCTTATAAATTGTCTAAACATTTTTATATAAATGTAATGATTGCTGAAACAGTTGTGGTTATTTAAATGACAGAAAAAGTTTCAATTTTTTCATGCTACAACAATGTATTTGTATACTGCTCAAAAAATTAGGGGAGCACATGGATTTGATAAAATTAAGTAAATGTTGCTTCTGATATCTAACGTAAAGCAAAACATCCATAGTCCAAAATGTAGCAAAAATCAGAAGACTTCTTATGAAAATTAACGTTCATGTCGTCAAAAACCAGAAAAAGGATATAAGTGCAGAAATAGTGATTTCGTTGGAGCTGTAGTTTGTCGCTGTCCCATTGGTGAAATTAAACCTCTTGGCTGTTGTTTTGAGAAAAGATGACCGCAAAATGTCTTCAAAACGTGATTAACCGGGATCCACGGCGTATTATCAGGAGCCTGGGATCAGGGGAAACACAAATAATTGTTGAGAATGCAGTTGGAGTGGTAAGAAGTGTCGGTGCAAGACTGTGGAATCGATTCTTATAATTCGAGTATGTTCAACGTCTTCCGCGTGATACCACAGCAAATAATGACCGATATATCCCGTAAACAGCTCATCAATACAGAACAGCAAGTGCGACTCAGATTCAAAGATTTGGCAGTGGAACAAAAAACTTAAGGTATCCGACTACGTTCGGAACCGTGATTTTAAAAAAGCGCATAAATGGATAATTTTCATGATATTTAGTGTCACTTAGATTAGAATACATGTATAAAATTGTTTTAAGGACATTTTAACAACAACAAAAAAATATTTAACTACAATATTTCGGCAAAAAATTAACTTAGAATAACCTTTTTTCAAAATGTTCTCCTTTTGTGAAAAAATGCTTCTATTATAATAATATTTTGCCCGTATATAGCTCAGACCTCTGTACAGAGGCTCAACTATGAGTTTTTAAAAATTCACATTATTTTCCGAGTTACAACCCATTGAAATAATTATCGGCGGTTTTTCTTATTAAAATTTCTCCCCTCTGTTGTGTAAAACATGGATAAACCCACTTCTAAGTTATATATTTCAAAAATTCTACTTGAGCTTCTGTAGAGAGGACTGAGCTATATACAAGCAAAATATTATTATAATAGAAGCATTTTTCACAAAAGGAGAATATTTTGAAAACTGGTCATTCTATGTTCATTTTTTGTCAAAATATTGTATTTATTGTAACACTATTCTTAAAACAATTGTATATATATTTTCTAATCTAAGTGACACTAAATATCATATATATTATCCATTTACACGCTTTTGCAAAATCACGGTTCCGAACGTAGTCGGATACCTTAAAGCAAAACAAACAGAAACAGGCTTCATCTTGGTGGCATGCATATACGTAGGCCAATGGTGTGTATTCGTCGACAGCAAGACACTGTGCGGCCCAAAAAATGTGGGCTTCTCAACAACGAGATTGGATGCAAAGTGAGTGGAGTCGAGTGTTGTTTACGAACAAGTCTGGATTCCGTTTAGAGTGTGACACCAGAAGTGTTGCGGTATAATAAGAAAGGGGCACTCGAATTAACCCTATATTCATTCAGGAAAGATAATATTCCAGACAAAGTAGTTTGATAGTATGTGCTGGAATCGGTGGACATACTGACCTGCATATCATTCGGAATTGCAATTTGACGTTTCAAAAGTATGCAGACGACATTCTGAGACCCCTTCTCATGCCTTACGTAGCAGCCAACAGTGATTTCTTTCTTTAAATGCAGGATAATAGCAAATTTCATATTGCTAGTATTGTGGAGAACTCTCTTGAAGCTGAAGTAATACCGCATATGGAGTGGCTGGAATGCTCTTCTGATTGTAATAGATCAAGTTTGATGGGATACACTCAGACAACGAGTTGCTACAAGACCAAGGCTTCCTGATACTTGGAGAACAGGAGAATCGGACTTCGACAAGAAAGGAAGAATATTCCTAAAGTCTCATCGATAACCACATAGCATCCATTCAAAACAAGTGTGGGACAGTCTTGGCAGTTTGATGGGACCACATACTATATTAAACATCCGGTATCGTTTCCAAACCATCTGTTTTTTGTCATTTGCATGTAACCAAATTGTTACCCTGAAGCATCATTTTATGCTCTTTATATTATTCCAGAGAATTAAAGTTCCCAAACATTTTTTTTGTCTATATTGCGTTGTGTTATACCTGTATTCTCTATTTTATGCCCATACATGGCTATCGTACACCGGTTTGTTCACCTTTTTGCTTGTTCTCCTAATTTTTTTAGCAGTGTATATTGCCTGAATATAGTGAAAAAAAAATTTTTTTTTTTAACACAAATGCGATGGTTATATTTTTATGCTTAAAATCTATAGTAAAAAAACTGATCATTAAAAGAAAAGTTTATACATTGTATTATTGCTATTATGACTTAATAAACAATAATTTTGCTCATTAAAATTATCTCAATATTCCATCCAAAAATAGATATGACTGACATTTAACAAAGAGATACCAAATATTTACAATTTTTCTGCAAGATATATATAACGGTCCTGGAATCAATCTTAAAGGGACAGTACATTAATTAAGTTCACTTTATTAGCCATAAATAAGATCTAAATAACTTCAATAAGTTGCTTTATTAAATCTACAACTTAGGTTATTGAAAACTGGAGTTCATTTTTAGAAAAAAATGAAAGATTAAAATCAATTTGTAAGAAATATGTTCTCTTGAGCTCTTGAATGGAAATACTCGAGATCAATGGAGACAGATCCTAGCTGTCCAGATTTTTCCTTTACATTTTAAACTCCAACCGACGTGACAAGTAGACTTAAATCATACTTAAGTCTACTTATACTTAATGCTCTATACTTAATAGCAGTGAAAAAACCTGGTTTTTCCATTTCAACTGAAAGTATTACAAAACCTGCAATGTGAGATTCCTCTGTAAGTATAAAATGTCCTCAGAATTTTTCTTCGGGTAAATTGGTCCCGAAACAATATTCATAATCTGATGCTAAAGGACAAAGTGTTATTGATTAAATAAATCCGGTTTATAGACAAAAAGACTTTTATTTGATTCTAGATGTTATACAAAAGTTTATAAAGATCCAATTATGAGAATTTTTTAAAAATTATTTTTATCGTAGCATAAGTCTCATTTTCACGATCGTTAAGTATTTGCAACAATGGTTGCTATGGTTACATGAGTTGTATGACTGTTTGCCGCTCTCGTATGAACTGAATGTTCAGCGAAGGGTAAAATAATGTCGACATATTTTATTGAGAGATTTCTAATTTTAAACACTAACATCTTCTGTACAATTGTTGAAAAACATATGGCACTATGTGAAAATTTACGCCATGTCTAATGAAATTACAGAATTAAATGAATCGTCACCAACAAAGAATTCTGCCCTTGATCCAAGAAACCGTAGATCATGTCATGTCAGAAGAAACGATAACAGTAACAATGTTATGAATCTACCCGAAACAAAGTGGGTACAAATCCATATTAATGGTGATGAACATTTTTCTGGTTGTAGATGTGTGGTTAATAGCAGATATTATCGTAATTTAGACATGTTTTTAAGTTATTTGACAGAGCGTTTGCAACCTAGTTTTGGTGCTATCCGACAACTTTATACTCCTGTAAATGGACACCCTGTGCTCAATTTGGATGATTTAGTTTCCAGACAAAGATATGTGGTTGCGGGCAATGAACGATTCAAAAAGTTAGATTTTGGGTAAGATAATGTTTATACCATTGTAACTAGTATGTTATTCTAGATTTTTAACTATGTATATTTTTGCCTTGATTCGTGTTTTGGCTTCCTTTTAGCTCTGTTTTTTTTTTTTTTTTTATTACAAAACATGCTAAACTTTCATTGTGTTTTAATAGTTATTGATGGAATAAGAATATATCAAATTTGCTATTCATGTGTAATGAATGAAATGCTACTAATTCAATTACATTAAATAGTTACATTTTGAGATATTGCTTTCAATTTTTAAATAATATTAAAATTTCTAATTGTATAATGGGGAAAATTCAATGAAAATAACATCAAATTGTAGGAATAAATTTCATGAAAATACGTTGAATAAGTATTTCTTGAATCTATATAGTTTTGAAGAAAAAAAGGTTAAACTGCTATATAGAAAATCATAAGGATGTATAATAGTTCTTTCTTGTGATGATAGTATGTATTATCAGAATTTATTCTTCATTAGTTACATAAAATGACACACACTGCTTGTATTTTAAATCTAATTACAGCTCCTTATACATTAACATGTATTAGGTATACTTTAGTATTTATGTGTATATTTTTCTTTAGTTAGAATATTACTAAAACACATTGTCATATTTGATAAAATGTTGTTTTGCTTTTTAGCTTTAAGAAAAGGAAGTAACTTTTTTTTAATTTCTAGCTTCTATACTTTATCTGTAATTTAAATCTAAAACTAATCCTAGACATCTCATAAATGCTTTTTAGTGTTTCACTTGAGGAAAGAGGCGTCAAAATATAACTTAACATTTGGTTATCTCCTGAATCATTCCCTATTTTTGTGTCTCATGTTGATAATTTTAAATTGTAAATGTAATTCATAGTTTATAAATAGCTCCTTTTTTAAAATCATTCACTGAAATTCTCACTTCTTTTAGAACTGATAAAAATATATGCCTTTAATTTTATATATAATGTGTTACTAAAATTAACAGTACATTTACAAGTCATGTCAAATTATCCATTTTCTGTTTTATTGATCAATTTATTTTTTTTTATAATTATAAAATCTTGACTTAAATATCATTTTGAAAATTAATTAGAGCACCAATTTCATTACTTTCTATATCTAACAAGGGGAGGGCACGACTAAGGAAATTCATTTGGGATTGAGACTTGGTGTAATAGTAGTATTCCTTCAGGGTGTTCACCCCTCAATGTAATTTCACCGAATGGCCAGTCAATTTGGAGAAATCAGCCTTCGAAATTCATGCTTAGCTTTTATACAATTAAATTTTAATTTCTCCCAACGAATTTGTAGCCTGATCGGTAAATCGTCTGCTTACTATGCGCGAGGTCAGGGTTGGATTCCACATGATCAACTTTTTTTCTTCAATTCGTTTTATTATTTTTTTAATTTAAATAAATTTATTTATGAAAGGTTTATTAAATATTGAATGATATTTTATGTAATTGTTTTGTATTTTATAAAATAAAAAAAATTTAATAAATTTATAACTTAAATTATTTATTAGTAAAATTATTTAAAATTATTACTAATTAAAAATATTTAAAATAATTATTAATAAAAATTATTAAAAATTAAAAAATTAATTAATGAAAATTAATTAATTACTATTTATTATAATTAATTAATTATTATTAAGCATTAGTATTAATAAGAAATATTATTAATTTATTATTAAAATTATTATTAATTTATTCTTAAAATTATTATTAATTTATTATTAAAATTATTATTAATTTATTCTTAAAATTATTATTAATTTATTCTTAGAATTATTTAAATAAACTTTTTGAAATTAAATAAATTTATTTGAAAAGAGCTTATTAAATATTTTATAAAATAATTAAATTAATAATATATAAAAAAGACATATTTTTTATTATATTAATTATATAATGTTTTATTTATAGTATATTGTATTTCACATTATAAAACTATTTGTAACTAATTTTTATGTAAAATATCATTTATAATATTTATTATATATTTTATTATAAAAATTATTTATTAATATAAAATGTATTTATATAAAATTTAATATAATTACACTAATTTTTTTATTTTATAAAATACAAAATAATTACATAAAATATCATTTAATATTTAATGAACCTTTCATAAATAAATTTATTTAATTTAAAAAAATAATTAAATGAATTGAAGAAAAAAAGTTGATCACGTGGAATCCAACCTTGACCTCACGCATAGTAAGCAGACGATTTAACAATCAGGCTACGAACTCATTGGGGGAAATTAAAATTTAATTGTATAAAAGCTAAGCATGAGTTTCGAAGGCTAATTTCTCCAGCCATTCGGTGGAATTACATTGAGGGGTGAACACCCTAAAGGAGTACTACTATTACACCAAGTCTTGATCCCAAATGAATTTCCTTAGTCGTGTCCTCTCCTTGTAAAGTTGAACAGTGATCACCTACTTATTTCTTTAAGAATGAATATGAATAAAAAGCAGTAAATTTTATATTAATAATACCAGCATGGAATTAAATGCCTTGAACATTATTTATGAATTGATATTTCGGTTAATTATTTTAATTTTCATTTAATAATTCTGAATTCTTAATATAGGTTAATAATATTTGACTGGTTTGCAGTTTGTTAATTGTCAAGATATTTATATATATAAATTAGCTTTGATTATTAGAATATTATATTTACTAACTGAACATGGAATCATGATTTATTTGCAAAAATGACTCATCAAAATAACACCTATTCCTTTATTTATATGAAAGAAAAGCTCCTTAGTGAGTGATTGTTTATTAACGTTGCACTATAAAGCAACACAAGGGCTATTGGTGACAGACCTTGTAATTTTTTAGGTTTCTTTGAAAATGGTGTAAATCAAAAACAAACTAAAATGTGCATAATTCAGTCATTTATTTCAATGTAAAATAAAACTAATTTTTAATTGTATTGGTATCAATTAGTACCCACTTTGAGTGGTATTTTGTAACCATATCATTAATACTTTTTCCATTGCAATGTTTCTTATGTATGAAACTGTGCTCATACTTGTAGATCCATCTGTTACACTTTTGCTAATGGAGTTTTCATTTTTTTATATTGTGGCTGCATTCAGGACATTAAGTAGTATTTGTTACTCTTTTTCCATTCTGTAGAAAATCCAAAATTTTAATTTTGCTTTCTAAAGATATATCTTTTATTTGCTAGGTTTTTAAAAAATGTTTTTTAGTTTGGTAGAACTGCTAAATTTTTAATTAAATTTTAAAAATGTTACACAAAAATTATCATTGTTTGTAAGTTTAAAAATTTCTGAATAAAAAAATGTAGTGATGTATATCTTTCTGCTGCTAAAAGTTTATTGCACTAAATCATATGAACAGAAAGTTTGATTGTACATACAAAACGAGAATTTCCATTTTTAGATTGTAATAAATGGAATTCACAGAATAGAATGGAATTTTAAAAAAATGACGAGAAATATAAGCACCAATGTTACAAAGCAAACAAAACTAAAAAAGGGCTGCCAAAGTTTTTTTTATTCCATATAAAAGTCCTGTCTTAATTGAGTGAGAGGTGTATATCTCTACTCAAACTTTTAAACATCTGGGATAATCTTTTTAAATTTCCCTAAAGCCTACTTTTGGAATTGATGCTCTAACAATTATTTGACTTTTTTCCAATATTTAAAAAAAGTAGACCAACCATATTTTGCTTTCATTTTAGATATGGTTTGATATATTTTCTGATATAATTTTAACTTGTTAAATTCAAGATTTATATTTTGTATTTGTATTTCACATTGCACATCAAATAATATAAAGCTATCTATTACACATGAATATTTTAATATATATTTTTGATGAAGATATTTCTCATTTTGGCTTGTAAAGTTCGTTTATTTTAGTTTTTTTTTTTTTATATATTTTTTTTTCAGTTTTGTGTATTAATGATATGGATGTATAACTGCAAGTAAAAAATTGTATAAATTTTGCTTTCTGTGTTTTGTGACTTGCATAAAAATATCTATCTTTAAAAGTAAACAACCATGCATTTAAAATTGTATAAGCTGTTTTTAAATTTTTATTTCTCATTTACATCAAAATATCTTTTAACCTATATTTCATAATTTTCAATCTGTTTTTCTGCTTATTCTTATACTGAAAAAAAAGGGGGGAGGTTATATCTACAAAGAATCTCCCCCATGAAAAGTATGTAAATTATATGACACATATTTTATCAAAAACTGTATATTCAATATTAGGTGACTTTAATCCTTAAAATGTATTTTTGCTTGAATGGTACAATAGTTTAATGTGTTGCAAATGTTAATGAATGTTTTTTTCTTCTTAGGTATTCTGATATTGGAGGGAAAAGAAATAAGAGATCTCGATTAAAAGTTAAGGTTAGAAAACAACTGAAAATTTTTAACATAATTTAATAAGTAAAGATCATATTTTTTTTAAAAAAAATGTGAGTTCATAATCTTTTATAATATTATCTAAATATACAAGGTATATTCAATAGTCTTGTATAGCTTTCTTTTTTTAAATAAGAGTAAATGTTACTGATAAATCTTATAGTATGTGGAAAAAAGTAGCTCTACTAAATTTTTTTTTATTAAAGAATTTTTGTGAATTTGAAATGTAAATAACTGGATTTTTTCCCTCATCACTTGGACGAGGCTCAAAATTATGAGGTCTGGCTCCAACAACCCTTGTATTACCTTAGAATGTGATGTTAATTTAAAAAAAAAAACACCAGGCCCACTTTTAGACTCTTGGAGGAGTTGATGAACTGCATTTGCTCTTCCAAGAGCTTCCCAGAAATAATCTGTGATTCAGGTCTAGAGATCTGGCTGGCCACTCCATCCTCTGAATATCCTCTGCTTTGAGGTATTCAGTGTAGACCATTCATCTCTTTTCATAAAGCCCTGCTTCATTTAGACTCATGTTGAGTAGCTTTCATTCCCCCTATTGTACTTTGAAGTTGAAACCAAGTAGTGGTCATCCTGGCCTGTAGTGACTCTTCTGTCCCTTGTAACTTGTCTTCTAGTTATTGTTCCAGTCTCTTAGAACTGATTCTATGATTTTCAAGCCACATTTTAGAGACACATTGAACCATTTTGCTACCACCGCTGGAAATTGGCCTGTCTCCAATCTCTTAATAGCGCTCTATTATAATCCATCACTTAGACATTGTCTTCATGCCATTGTATACAAAAGTTTTAAAAATAATTACTAGCCTTTAGAAGTATGAACATACCTAAAATTGTACAGTTGAAGCCCTTGTCTTTTGATTTTCTCTTAACTTGTTTAAAGTAAGACAGAGAGATTGAATATGATTGTATAATTTATAAAAGTATCTTTTCTTTGTTGTATTTACCAAGTTTCATTAAAAATAGTTCTGTACTTTTTAAAAATGTTCCGAAGTGTGTTAGTTCTTTAACTTTTACACGCCTGTGTACAATCATTTTTCATTTTATATTTCAGAGCAAGTTCAAGGTCACAAAAGCCAAACCTCAGTGCCATAATGCTTTATTTATTTAGTAAGTCTTTGATATTTTTATACTTTTTTTGTGTGCAAATATCTTAATAATATGTTTTAATTACTTTTGATAAAGTTTATGTGTGTTAAAAACCTGCTAAATTTTTTAAGTAATTTGAAATTTTTACCCAAAATTCTTTCACAGTTCTGTAAATATGTATTCAAAATGATATAAGCAAATTAAACTATTTTCATCAAGAGTAATGTAATATTTGTTAAAACTGTTATAATATGTACTACCTAAACTATTTTTCTTGTATTAATGCTTGACTCAATAACAATTGTGGGAAAAGGGATTTGAATTTATTATTATTTTTTTAGTTATCAACGTACATGTGTATTTGAATTGCTTTTTGTTATTCTGCTTTTTGTAATGACTTGCAAACTAATGCATTTATATTACTAACTATTCCATTTTGTATTTTTCAGTTTATATCAAAATGGTAACTTTCAAATGAAACCCCAGAAGCTAAATTTTATGACCCTAGATCTTGAAAATTGGGAAACTGTTTTCAAAAAAATTAGTGAAGTGTTAAAATGGGGTCCTATAAAAAGGTATGTTTCTCTGTGTATGTGTTATTTAATATTTTGGGTATTTTGTATTTGATATTTTGAAATGTAAAGTATTGTTTTATTTCTTTGAATGTTAATATTTTTTTCCCTTCCTTATTTTTCCTACATTTAAACTCTTCTTGGTACTTATGTATTATGTGGACTAATTTTGCCATATCAAAAAAGTGTTATCAATGCCATTATCATTTCTGCACATGGGGGTAAACAAATTCTGTGCATGCTTCTTCCACATTAACACATTGATAAATAATATGTCAAAGATTTAGAAGAGTTAAATTATGCATTATAAAATTCTCTCTCATTTGGAATAAACAAGAGATATACTACCAACTACATCATTCAGGTTTCTAAAACACTGTAATAGCATTCAAAATTGCATCAAATGTATCTTCTACATGTAGACTACGCCACATAAATATGAACCTAAATGCTATCTTGCATATAATCTGTGTTTCTTTTTTTATTACACTAAATAATCTTTCAGGTATTAATGTATTTAACTGCATTTTTGGAAATACCCCACTACGTTTTCTTCCATTAGATCCCAAGTTTTAATAATTTTTCACTACAAAATAAGCGAAGAATATTATAAACTATAAACAATACTAATTTTTTCAAGCATGCAGAATCAAGAATATTGTGTTTGGGCTTGTGGGTTCAACAGGAAAATCTGTGAAATGAACAGATTTTCATTATTGGCTGTATATCACGGCATTTGGTGACATTTTTAAATTTGGTCGACCGTATAAAATATCTAGTGCCCTTTTATTATACAATGTAAATTTTAAAGTACTGAATCACTTATTTTCTGAAAAATGAAACTAAAAACAAGATCTAGAATTCACTCTCATTATCTTTCATTGTTAACTCTTGTGAAGCAGGACGTTTGATCATTCCTTTATATACAATAATTCCAGAATTTTTTTAGTCTTCAAGTTGTTCTTTTTTAAATTTGTACATGATTAAGAATATATGTCTGTTTTACATTTTAATTTTATAGAAATCTTATTTTTCAGTGATATGTTTGAAAGGTATTTAGGTATTTTTTAAGATGTTTTTATAGTAAAAATAATGTATGATCTTCGAATTATTTTAATCATGTTTTAGGAAAATTAAACTTGCAATAATTTAAAATGTTTGTAAATCTGCATATTATTTATTATTCATTGAACTAATATACTAAAAGCATCCTTTTAACTCTACTATCTTTTAAAAGAGAAACATGAGATAATTTTAGGGGTATGCTTCTTGAGAACTTCCTCATAAATATATTTAATATCAAACAAAACATATCAAAATATGCATTTAAATCAAATCTTTGTTCATTTCTATTCTTAGGATCTGTTCTCTAAATGGCAAACCTGTAAGACTGGTTGAAGATCTTGTCAATAGTCAATCTTATGTAATGGTTGGTAAACATGAAGTGTTTAAAGTTGGTTATTATGGTTGCATTCCTCAAAAAATAAATTCTGCAAAAATTCTGTAAGTCCTATGTGGTAAAATATTTTATCATTATTTAAATTTATGGAAACAGAGTTTTATTTTAAATTTTTATCTCTGTAAAAGTGATGTTACAAAATATTCCTAAACTGTATACTCCTGGTCTTTAAAATTGTAGTTTCAGGAAGGAAAGTGAATAAAACTGTACTTATTGTGTATAATGCACTGTTAAAAACTATAAAAAATTATTTCTAGTTGAGACTTTTAGATTTATTTGAACACAACAGTTCAAAGATCTCTACAATGCATAACTAGTAATTATTTATTATATATAAAACATAACATACTGCATATTGGGAAGAAAACATTAAATTTGTAGGCAGTTAGGGTATACAGGGTCTGAAATTAGTATACACAGCTGCCTCCTCTGGCACTTAAAACAGCAGTAAACTAGTTAGGCATAGATTCGAACTGGGCTTGGATGACAGATATGGCAAGTCATTCCCTGCTTTTTCAAGTCTATCTCATATTTCATCAATCATACTGCCTGGATAGCGGTGGCAGCCCAGTCTATCAGAAACCCATGACCAGATGTTTTCAATGGAGGAGAGATCTGGGGAATGTACTGACCAGGGCAATTGTGAAAAATTTCTGTGTGTCTAGATAGGTCAGTACACGATGTGCAGCATGCACTCATGGGTTATCTTATTGAAAGATGTCTCCACCCCTCGAAGATAGGTCACAGCCACTGACTTAAGATCTGAGATGGCTGTTTAGATTATCAACGAAGCAAACAAAAGGTGTTTTTGTTATACCCAATGGCTGTCCAAACCATCACACTTGGTTTAGGGCCTGTATGATGATATCGAATGTAAACAGGACACGTGCGTTTCTCTTTGTGCGTCCAAACACGGATTCATCATGATGCTGCAAGCAGAACTGGGATTTGTTTGAAAAGAAATATTCTTTTACCCAGTTTTGTTGGACGTACCACTGTCATCAAGAGTCTGCACTGCAGTGTTCTACAGTAGGCATGCAGATCATCCGTGCTACTCCAAACATCTTTTGCATAGTCTAAACAGATACTTGACAAGCCCACTTCTTGACCCAAAGTCCGTAATGTAGATATATAATCCTGCAAGGCTGGCCTGACATAATCTCTGCTCTCTGTTGTTTGAGGCAGGAGGCCTGCATAGCGTTCATTATGACCCTCTTGAACCTATCCATTCCACATTCGCATGAATAGTGGGATTTTGACCAATGCGATTGGTAATTTCACAGAATGATAAACCAAAACCTCAATAAAGTATGATCCTGCCGCTATCGAATTCTGATATTTACTTGTAGCCACTTCGCCTTTTTGTACAAAATATAATATGAACTTCTCACATACAAACAACACTCAATATGATTTTTGAATGAGAAATCTGCTGTGTAATTTTACTTTGATAAAAAGTTTGTGATACTATTTCTCTTTCCTGTGTTATTTGATTGCCCTTAAATGCTGATCATTTGCATATCTTAACATTTTCTTCTTTTTATACGAATTTGATATTTCTATAATTCCTTCTTTAAGATACTGCTACTTAATTGGCCAGCAGTGTATTTCAGTACAATTTTGCATTTAATAACGAAATACTGTAGCATGACTTAATAATTTTTGCTTAAATTTTTTTTTAGTTATCATCATCCCTCTCAAAAATCATCTGTGATAACAACTAGATCCTCTGGAGTTCATTCTCGGTCCTCTGCTCAGTCACTAAGAGTAAATCGATCATTATTAAGTTCTAAAAGTAATAGAGAAACACCTGGATCAAAAACCAGGTTAATGAAGAATCTGGATCAAAATATAAATAATTCTAAGAATTTGGATGAATGTCAATATATAAGTGCATATGAAGATTTAATGCTCAAAGCTAATTCTGCCAAAAGTGATTTAGTGACAAAAATCAGTTTAGATTTAGATGCTGGTAAGCTTTATATATGTTGTTTATTTGTAATTCTCATATATATATATATGCGATTGTTGGATGTTATCTCTTGTTTGTAGAGAATAAGCCTATATATATATATATATACATACATATATATGATTGCTATTTTTTATTTGATATAATTATTTCCATTAGTGTATCTCACAATTAATTTAGCACAACATAGACAAAATATTCGTAGAAGTTTGTCATATATTTATTTACTTCTTAATAACTTCTCACATCCATCAATACACACATATAATTAAATCTTGATTAACACATTTCTTGATTAAATACTACATCTCGATTAACATAAGTTCTATTAATTAAACACAATCAGATAACAATCAAACTACAATCTCAAATCAATCCCAAGAGACTCTGCTTCTCTTTTTACCAGACCACACCTGCGCGTCGGTCTTTCGCCGAAGTTCTCAATTTCTTCGCCCCAACACAGTTTTAGCGCTTCGCGCTAAACAAAACAAGGGACTCTCTCCCCAGTGATCGCTTCGCTTGCGATCCAACACCGTTCTCCCTGAGGTCAAAAACCCCTCATCCAAAATACATTAACCGTACCAAAATCGCGCCAACATTCCATACTCCCTCGCCAACAGCAATTTCAGATACTACAAAGTTTATTTTATGAAATTAGATTGAAATTATGTAGAATTCTTTGTATGAATTACTTATAGAAAATAATAATTGGCACCTCAATTATTGTATCTTATATTTACACATCTCATTTGTATTCTATAAACAAAAAAACTTGAAAAATTTGTTTCATAAATTGATTTTTAACTTAATCAAGTATTTGAAAATACAAAAACTATAAGTATGAACTTAAAAAAATAAAATATGCTTAGAAAGTAAAATAAAAAGATCAATACTAAATGTGAAAAGAAATTATATATATATATATATATATATATATATTATGATATTATTCATATTCTTGTATTTACAGCAGCCGATTTCCCTTAAAAATGAGAACTTTCATCTTAATTTTTATGGTACTAGAATTATTGATGTAATTTATTTCTATTCTTTAAGAAGAAATGTTTCTATTTTTAAGAAGAAATGTATGAAATGTTTCTATTTTTAAGAAGAAATGCATATTTGTATAAATAGATAATTTTTAATTTATTTATAATCTAACAAACTTCATACACCAGTAATTACTGAAATTATTCCATTCTTTTAGATATGTGAAACTTATTTTTCTAGATATGGGTGGTATATTTCGTTCTAAAGTGCAGAATAGTCAAACTGTTGGTGCTGCTGAAATAGAAGATGGCCCTGAAACACTTGTTGATTTACCTGTTGACTTGTTAGAAGCCGAAGAAATTGAGGTAAAATTAAAGTGTTGCAGTCATCAATATATATTGCATTTTATCATTTTTATGTATCCCAGATTTTTATTTGAAACTATTTTAAACAATGAAGGTTGTATTCAAAAAAAATTTCAATTTAAGATCATCTATGACTAGCTAAATATCATAAAATACTATTTTATGATTTTACAAAAATGTTAAGAAAACTTCTTAAAAAAATTTTATGAGCTACGAAATGCATTTTAGAAATTATGTATGTATTATATATAACATTGGAAAAAGATCTTACTTATATATATATATATGTCCACCAAAAATTGCATAATATTATTTGATTTTTATATCTTATTTGTTTGTTAAAGTTAGTTTTCAATCACCAAAAATCTAGTTGTTTTAGAAACCACCTAAATTTTAGATTCATTACCTTCAAGCTCCATTATCAATCCACACAGAAATTTTCTATATTCAAATATTGAAATCAAAATCTTATATTTAATAATTTTCATTTTATCTGAATAATGTTACTCTTTTAAAAAATAAAAATATGTTCTAAAATCAGTACGATTTCTCTGTTATTGTTAAAGTTTCTAGTTATTCTCTGTTGTCCTCATTATCATAATCTCTCCAAAACTTATATGTATTAAAATTTTTTAAAAAGGTTAAAGCTTTGGCTATATTGCCATCTTGCATTCTGCATACTTTAAGCACGTTATTCTATTTTATTCGACCGTTTTAAAATTTTAATGTGTTCTATTGTACTACAAAATCATTAATTTGAAACATATTTTTGAATTTACCTTTGCTAGAAAAAAAATATACTATGGATACTATTTGAATTTTTAATTCACTTTTTTCAAAATGTTATTTCAAAAACATTCAATTTGCAAATTCAATTGCAGTTTAATTACTTTCTAAATTCTATTTTCTTTGAAGATAAATATCTTGTTAGTTAAATTAGCATGTGCCACTAAGAAATGTAAAGTGTATGAGTGCTGAAGATGAGTAAGAGCAAGAAAGAGTAATGTATGAAGATATGTCTCAGATAGAAAACTAGAGAAGAAAGAAAATTACGTATAAGATCCATTATTTGTTTGTTATTGAGTTAACTTTTTGTAAATTGTGGTATGTTTATACAATATTAGTTGCAATTAAAAATACTGTATTTCTTGACTTGAAACAGAAGTATGAAAACTACTACTCTAAATATTTTTTTATTGTCAGTTAAATATATAAGTGTGGGTTACATATTTAAGGTAATGTCCAACTGCTTATTGGTATACGGAGAAACAGACATTAATTTTATTCTGTTTTAAATTATCGGTTTGTAACAGTTGAGATATATTTCACTTAAATTTGTATAAATATATATAATTTTTTAATGAATGATTTTGTAAACATTTAATTATAAAATTTATTTTTACGAAAATTTATTACAATTTTATAATTTAGTTAATTTTACAAAAAACAAAATCTAGAATCACACCAAAGATCAGTAAATATTACAATGAAAAGGGTGCTTGAATAAACTAGTTTTCTTTCATTGTATACTCAGTTTTATGACTTTCTTTCATATTTGGTTTTCAAATTCTTTTAGGGACTTAGTCTAAAAATCGACTGATATTTCTCATGTCATTTAATTAGAAAATTGATATACATTATTTTTTATAAATATCTAAATAATTAGGAACAAGTTTTAATTTTCTTAATGTATAGTTCTCTTAGAATAGTTAATATTATAAGTTAATTTCAACTTAATAATATAACATAATATGTTTATTTATATACATATATATACAAAGCTCTTTTTAAAAGATAAATTAATAATTTCCTGCAATTTGAATTCATATGAAAAAAGCTCTATGTAAACTGTTATAGTAGTAAAAATATTTTATCTAGAAATCTTTGAGTGTTTTGTTTGCTCTACCAAAATTCATAAAAAAAAGTTTACAAATTTCACTATAAAATAATGTAATTCTAATACTTGACTCAAGTTTTTGCTTAAGTAATAATTTTTCTTTTCAAAACTTTTGAATGTTATACTTATTTAATTAATTTAAAAGAATTGGAATCATTAAAATTGAATAGACTATATACTAAAAATAAAAAGCATTTTAAACAAAAATTAATTACTTAGTTCATTGTATAAAATCTTGACATAGACATTTTTAGAAGTTTGTTTTGGATAGATGTAGATAATATTACTCTTTTATACTTTTGAATTTTTTACAGCCCATTAATGTGAATTTATCTCTAAAACTTTTTCTGAAAAAGAAAATGCCAACAAATAATATTATATATATTTATATACATTAAAAATATTTCTTTATTCTTACAGGATGAAATAACCCCAGACATGGAACGATCTTTACAGCACCTTAGTTTAGATGTTCCTGACGAAATCGTTGCTTTTTTACCAAGCATGCAAAAGAAAAATAGTGGGGATAGACAAGTTTCCGCAAATAAATATAATATATCCCATTCTCAAAATCTTGATATTCGTAACATATTTGTATAACTGTTCAAAGCATCAAAATACTATTTTACTTTCATCATCTATGTGTAAAATTAAGAATGTATTTATTTCATTCTATAAATTGTTAATTTTTCTTTCCCTTCAACTGTATTTTTCCTATCTTTAAACTGAATATATATTTATTATTTTAACATTCTAAGAGAGAGAGAAAGGATATTTTTTCTACATTTGATTTCACTTATTCTTAAGAAGGCTCAAATTTACATTTAAATTTGTTGGAGTAAATAAAAATTTTAGATTAACAACACTGTACATTTTTTTTTTAAAATAAGCTTTCGATTTATTGATTTTTTTTTTAACTAAGCATTTTAAAAATCTGATATTGAGAAATCATCTGCATAAAAAAATACATTGGAAATCTAAATAAATTTAGGTGTTCAATTTCCTAATTTTAGGAAACTACTGATTTTTTTTTTAAATCACTTATCTTGCAAAGTATGCATTTTTTTCCAAAATATAACTTTTATCTCAATTAGTAAAATAAAGTTAACAAAATTAGTAAATTTTACAAATGCCTCAATGATGTGTTGTTGTTTAGTTTATTATATATTCAACATAATTTGTGCCTTATAATCATAGGTTAATTTATTTGTGATTATGTTTGTATGTTGTACAAATACACCTGCAATATTTTTTGCAAATGCTTGACTGGAATTTTAAATTCCAATATTTCAAAAGGAGCTTGTTTCTTGTGAAAAGTAAATTACACACAATTATATGTTGCTAAATAAAGCATAAGTTCATGTAATTTAATGACACAAAGTGTTTTTACTTTCTCAGTCTTAATCACGTTTCATTGATAACATAACATTTCAGGAAGAAAATTTTTTTTTTCATTTGTTTATTTTTCAACTAAATTTCATAGCAATTATTCTATTGTGAAATTCTTGCTTATATCACTTAATGAAAACATGTATCAAATCAACTTTTTTCATATAAATAGGTTGGATGCAATGAATTGAAATAATGTACTTTCAACTCATAAATTTTGCTAAAATATGAAAATAAATTTGCAGTATTTTATTGTTAGGGCCTTAAATGTGCAGTTAATTGGTGCAACATGCAAGCGTATGGATGAGGTATTTATTACCACTTTTTTTGCTTAATTATGCGTTCTAAAATAATCATTGGGTTTGAATCCTTTGATCTCCAAACTATTTCTCTTATTCTGTTGTACAATCGAAATTAATGCTTTTCGAAGTTAATGAGAAAAGTTTATTCTGACATTAAAAGTTATTTATTTTGATTCTTTGTAATCAAAAGGGAATCTTTTGAATAATATTTGATCAATTATTTTATGAAAACTTTATATCCATTTTCAAACTAAGGTTGTTTTTCCTTGAAGGAAATTTAAGAAAGATTACCTTCATAATTATTTTAACCTTTTAAAAGTTATTAGATTCATATATTTTCTACATTATTTCAAGTGTGATTTTTTGTTATTAAATTATAATTCCGAGATTTTTGTTATAACTTTCCAATACTTTTTACATCATGCTGTGTGTTTCTCCCAAGATGGCGGTTTTGCAACCTTAAGCCCTTGTTTGGTGAGTTCCGCATCTATTGGGGGGGGGGATGATAAATGTATTTATTTCTTATATTATGCTATCTTTTAACTACACATATGCTTATAAATGAAGAAAATGATTGGTATATTAACTAGTTATTGGTAATTAAATGTATAATCTTCGAATGTAATAATTTTCTGTGTGTATTAATGTTTGTAACCAGAGATATTTAAAATATTTTGAAAAATTATTTATCGAGTGTTCGTTTATATTAGTTTCTAGGCTTCTAGAAACAATGCAACATTATAGTAAGTCACTCAGAGATTCTTAAAAGATTTACATTTGCTATTACTATTGCTTCAATATATGTTAAACATCTTTATTTACCTTTTGATTCTGAAGTAATTGAGTGTTAAGAAAGAGTATAAACTTTTTTTTAATAAAACTTATTTCACAAGATTTTTTTAATCATTTATTTTGTCACTTTTATTTTCCTTGAACATATGTAAAAAAAACTACAATGTTATTTTAAAAGAAAAATATTCATCAATTTTGTTTTATGATTTTTTTTTTTGTTTATTTTGAGATATTATTTATTTATTTATTTTCCTTTTTGATTTCATTCAAATGAATATAGTATTTTTTTAAAAAAAATGCTAAAATTATAGTTGTTGAATACTTGGTACAAACTTACCATATGCCAAACAGATTTAAAATAGAAATACTGTGGTAAGTGTGTAATATTTTGGTGCAATATGGGCAGTTATTATCTGAAGTTATAATCTTATATTCTGAATTTTTATGTTTATTAGAAATTATACAAATATAAGCAAAGACGTATGTATTACATTATCATACATTTTGATTTTAACTGTATTTTCTCAATTTGCGACCTCAAGTTGTAGCGTCATATATGAGAACTGTTAAAAAATGTTCTTTGATGTTTTATCATCTTTGCACTGAGTGAAAACTTGAAATTCATTTTCATTTCATTGGAATATTTATTGTGTCCCACTTCTGGTTTTGTGATTTCAATTTTGAATTATCATAAGACGCAATAACCTGTGGGTTATATAGTTCAAATCCTTTTCAAATGTTTTTGCTTAAGTAGTTGAGCTTTCTAAAAATAAAAATGAACTTGTTCAAAATAACTGATAACACAGTGAGGTTTATATTGAAAAATTCGAGTTCTTCCATAGGGTTAAGCAGAATTGACACACTGCATTTTATATGTGTACATAAAAATTCTTCTTTTATTTCATTAAAAATTCATGTTGCTTTCTTGAAATAAGACGTAAATTTGTATATTTATTTTTGTTCTCTAGAGAAAGAAAAGTAGCCAGTAAATTTTAGGTAGACAGGCAGTGCTAATCATAAGAAACAGATTAAATGCTGGAGGTAAAATAATTTAATTGCATTAATCACCTTTAATTTCAAGCAATAAATGTACAAGATTCGAGCCCTAATCGAACTGTCAACCTTTTTGCCAAATGATAAAATGTTATAGCATGTATAAAACTTTTTTTTTAATATTTCAGTAATAGATACAGAAATTCATGGCACTTGTTTCAAACATTACTAAGACAGTAAATTTTGATAGTTAATTTTTTAAATAGTAACTGTTTGCAACCAAACACACATCTTTACAATTCAGATTTATTAAAATACACAGTGGCATAGCTGTATTTTTAAAGCCTAGAGCAATTATCTTATATTAAAAACCAGAACTGCTACTTCAGGGGGGGGGGGTATTCTACTTTGAGACTGTTTTAAATATGACAATCTAATTATGCTGATTTTTAAAAAGATAAATTAATACATCCATTGTTATTATAGTGTGTATGACTTCTGTTATTTTTTACAAAGTTTTTTTCCCCCTAATGTGTTTATTTGCTTCGGAGATTGGTTTTGTTTATTATTCAGAATATCGAAAGAATTTCTTGCAAATTTATAGTCGTGCTGCTGTTTGTGTATTAATATATATTCATATAAATTCACTCCTTTCTGAAACATTGAGTTGTATTGTTACATACTATGTTATTGTTGCTCAAAAGTTTTGTAAATATAATCATGTAGGTATTAAAAATCATTTTATATTGAATAAATAGCATGATTTTTAAAAATTATTGCCTTTGTTAGTGTTACTTAGAAAATATTTTTATTTCTTTCAATTTATTATTTCTGATGAACTTTATTTTGAGATAAAACTCTCTTTAAACAAATATATGGCCCCTTTTGTACAGTGTCTCATTAGATTAAATTGATTATTTTAACATGACAATTGAATGATATTAAAAACTTTCTGTGTAAAAAGACATTCAGTATTGTCACTAGTTCAGTATTGACTCACTAGTTTTCTAGAAAAACTTTATTTTAATTGCATGCATTTAATATTTATGTGAGATAAATATACTTTTCATACGGCATTTGCTTTAATTAATAATAAATCCCGTGTTTGATAATATAAATTGATGGGTGCTTTTTAATTTCTTTTATAAATATATTATTGTCTATTTTCAAAAATTAACTTTCTTGTTTGATAATTTGTTTTATTCTTTTAAAAGAGCCCAGGCACACATCACATAAACTTTTAATCACCTAAAGTTGGGTGCAGGATTTGGTGCTTACACCAACTTGCAGTCTTAAACAGGAACCTTTTCTTTAATTAAATATTTTTGTGGATTTATTATTAAAGATTTAAGGCTTATCATTAAAAAACTTCTGGTGTCTCCTCATGTTTAAATTAAAGAAGAATGTTGTTTATAAAAGCTTTTACAAAGTCTTAAAAAACCTAATTATGTTCCCAAATATAATTCAGTACAATATTCTTAAACTTTTGTATTTAACACAATCACTAAACCCATAACTTACAATGCAGAAATCTAGGGTGATTCAACTCTAATAAATAAAATACCATTCAGGAAATGAATTTATTCAAAATTGCAAAGTTTTACGAATTTACCAGACAAATGTTTTACAAGTACTAGCCTTCTAATACATTTAAAATTGAGAAGTACATCTTATCAGATAGAAGGTCGAGTGGTAGCGTATATCGAAATTCCACACCCCAGGTCCGGGTCCTATTTGCGAGCTGGGCAACATCGACTTAGCCTTTCATCCCTATTGCAGTGGATCGATAAATGAGTACCAAGATTGCTTGGAGACTTACACACTGGGGGTCTCACTTCAGACTGACCACCTGATTGGGACTTCAGCTCAAGCACCTCAGCGTCCAATGGTCACAGTAGGCCCTGGCCTTCATGGGCTGTTGCGCCACTGAGTTTGAGTATATCTTATCAGATATGGAAATGTAGGAATCTTTGTTATTCAAACATCACTGACATCTCTTATATAGATACTCTTTTTGCATACAGTAAATCTTTCTGATAGAATTTTTTTTTCAATCTTCACCAAGAGCTTTTGAGAGGGAGAGTGTACATGGAGAGATCCAGAATCGGCTC
This sequence comes from Trichonephila inaurata madagascariensis, assembly GCA_019973955.1. Lineage (NCBI taxonomy): Eukaryota > Metazoa > Arthropoda > Arachnida > Araneae > Nephilidae > Trichonephila > Trichonephila inaurata. Next base: position 66,223 of record BMAV01000451.1, read on the forward strand.
CGAAACTGAATTTGCTACATGCATCTTTTTCTGGTGTGTGTGTGAATTCTATTTAAAACTTTTACTTTCAAGCATATAAAAATTATGAGAATGTTGATGTAGTAGAATTAGATATGCAGGGCAATTTTCCACTTGGATACTACTAGCCCAGCACATAAGATTTTCTAACATAAACCTTTGGGTAGTAGAACTAGAGGACGACCAAGACTTCCATGGTTGGACTCCATTAACACTGATTTAAAGACCATAAGGGTAATTGCGACAAGGAGAACTGCATGGAAAAATATTCTGGAGATGGTCAAGGCCCGCCCGTGGCTGTTGAGCCAACAATGATGATGAATACTTTAATACTGTCTTCCAGGTGAAGATATGTGCTTTTGATGATTTCTCCTTCTGGTGGATAATAATCCAAGAGATTTTATTTTCAAGTATATCTCATGAATTTCAATGTTTAAACTCAATTAAAGTTTTTTTTAAATTTAGACCGGATTAAAGTAAATGATTTAAGTAATGACACCCCAGAATGCAGAATTAGCAACTTCTTACTGAAAGGAAATGAGTGTCCCTGCCTCACACTCCTGCAACTTCACTATCTTAAAAAAAAAAGCTGGAAGCACATCTAGTCTACTTATAAGAGTAGCCCCAGTTAGTAAATAAAAAAGAACTAACTATTAAAACAGTGATGAGCAAACTACGATCAGCTGTCTAGGTATGGCCCATTTAAGAGATTGTCCAATCCACGATAGATTTCGAAACAAAACTGAAATTTTCACTTTCAATGTTTTTAAAACATTCTTCTGAGGGGGTGTTCCATTTCTTGAATATGCAAAAATTTTCATTAAAATTTGAATATTTTTACGTATGTAAAACATAGTTTTGAAAATTTACACAGAAATCGATTTTAAAACTTTTGCTGTCTCTCGGTTCTAAGTAAATTTTTTTATAGGACCATGGCCACTAGCCAAGTGATTCACAAAAGAGGAACACTGTCGGGGTATCCACATAAGCCAATAACAACCTCCAGACAAGTGTGATCACTTTTGTCTAGTGTGATAAAAAATAATCAAAATTTGATTTAAGAATAAGAAGTGTTAGTAGGGGCATGTGTGTGGAGCTAAACTAGTAGATACGCGTGAAGCTTAGACAATTGCTGTGAAAATACATTTTGTACATTCAAACTCTTTAACAGCATCCACTATGCACTTTTTCGCCACTAAAAGGCATGGTACCAGCTCTTTTCAATATGTTGTAGAATAGTTATGAGATCTATATCTGTAGGAATAAATTGATAATTTATCACTGAAATTATTTCAATTTAAACTGCTCTGTTTTAGGAAACTATGAGCTAATAAAAGATATTTCATTTATTTTTACGGAATGTATGCGAAAAACTCAAATTGAAGCCTGTAATACAAATAAGCTTTGCTTAAACTTGAGGAGAAACTGAAGGATAAAAAAAAATATGTAAATAACTCCAAAAATTATAAGAAATCACACAATTTTTTTTTTTTTTAGTAACATGAAACACAGTCTAATTAAAGTTAAATTGTTTTTCCAGAACAACTTTTTAAAACAGAACCATTGTATTATGATTCAAAAATTTAGAAAGAATCACAATTTAATTTCAGATTTATATTTGCTTTGACTTCTAAATAAAGTTCCAAACAAAACTTGCCCTAGAAATATCACATGAATCTCTTACTCTTTGTTGGTCATTATAAATTTATTTTAGTTTTCAAGCTGGGATTAGAACTCATAAATTTTGTTGGATAAAGTATGGAGGCTAATGAAATTTTTTTTAAAAAAAATCTAATGCGATAAATTCTTTGAAAAGCTAATACAATTTAACTCTAGTAATTTGAGTGTAACATTTAACTAAATAATTCAAATTTTGTAAGAAATGATGTATGAATTTGAAAGAAAGACTCATAAAAATTTCTGGAAAATACACATACATGTAGCTGAAAATGAAAAGAAATCTGTGAAATTTGTTGTTAGGAAGCATTTCAAAATAACTTCAAAGCAAATATAAAATTATATAGTTTTAAATACATAAAAAAGTTTGTAACTTATACATCTAAGGTTATTGGATCAAAAAGACAAAATGAAGGAGAAAAACATGTTTATTTAAAATACTTTTATTTTCTGTATACAAAACTTAGTAAATTATATGTTTTAGTTAAAATAAATTAAGTAAGTTTGTGAACTTTCCCTTTCAAATGCTTATTTACAGAGACAAATTTATTTTGTCAGTTTCTTTTCTTTTTGTAATATTCTTCATCAACGGGGGAATGAATTTTTAACAAATGAGTTCGTTCAATTTTGAATAATATTCTTCATTATTACATTACAATAATCCACTGTTCTCAAGGTATGATGAAATTATACAAGATATATTATGTACAATAAACTTTTTTCCAGGTAGTAGAGGTACTGCCATTATTACAAAATTGTCCGTCACATTTAGAAGGATAATAAAGGCACCTATGATCCTGTGCTGTAATTGAAGTAAATAAAGGTGAAGATCCAACTTGGGTAATATTTTCAAGACAAGAAATGCATTCATGCTCTTCTATTACAAATACCAAGTAGCCAGCTACAAATGCCAGTCTAGCATTGCTGATCTCCACATTCTAGAAGAATGAAAAATATTTGTCTATAAGAAATAATTTAATTAATCAAATTTAATCTTTAAATCATTTTCAAAAAGCTAATTTGAGTAACTTGAGTGTTTTGAAATATTTTTAATGTAAATTTAAAACTAATTTATACTAAACAATTTATATACTTAATTTTCCTAGCAATCTGTACAACATGAATTTCTTCCTAACTTTTATACAGTACATTTTGTAAATAAAATTTCATTAGCTATTTTATAATAGAAAACAAAGTAAATCTTGGTACTTATCAGTTATAGGGACCATAAAGCCAAACACATGATATCACATAGAAAATATAATAAGGTCTGTTGTATCATTGTATTTGCAGGGAATACATCTTAACAAATAATATCATCAATGTTTGAGTTGAGCACTATGGAAAAGTAGTTGTCAACCCATGGTCACTTTAACTGATAAGGGCTGGAGTGTAGAACACACATGATGCTTCTTAAATTTATGTTTTTATAGATTTTATGGTTACATTCTGGCAGACTGTTTACTTTGGTAACCCGGGTACAATAAAAAATAGACTTATTCTGATAAGATTACATGTTCTCCATACTTGATAGTGATTCATTATTAAATATCAGCAGATGTTTTTAAAAAGACATTAGAATCAACATTTAATTGTTCTTGAGGAAACACTTCATTAAAATTTAGGCTTTAACATTCATTGCAAATTTATGTAACTTTTTTTTTTAGTTTGCCTTCACTTGTTTTCCCAGAACAGTAAAACTCACAATCAGATGGATTATCAACATTCCATTTTTAAAATAATTTCTGGAGTGCAATGGAAAGATACCTGTGATACAATAATGCACTGTTAAAGGGGTTTGGTTTTAATTATTCTCAAATGTTCAGTTTGTAGAAACATGCATTTCATTGAGAAAAATAATTGGTGAAATTGTCGAATCGGCCGCTTCTCCGCCAAATTTAGAAAAATCGCGTATTTGGCGCTCATTTTTGTCAAAAACGACTTCTGCACTGGAGAACTAATTCAGAAGGGTTACCAGATTTAGCGCATTTATCGATTTGGCGATAAAACACTTGGCGCGAGAAGCGGCCGATTCGACAAATCAACCAAATAATTTGGCTATTGAATTTATTTGATAATACTGTCAGAAGAATGAATAAGCATTGTGTCAGGAGATATGCGAGAAATAGTAGATGAAAGTAAATCAAGTGTGTGAACCAGATTTTAATGAGAACAAATATGTGGATTATTTGAGAAGTCAACTGATTTCATTCCTTTTTAGATTACTATCTCGGAATACAAGCTTCTTGATTATAACCAAAACTAAGTCGCAGAATTTGAGATCCAATTCTACTCTACATATCAAATTTCACATGGGAAAAGGATACACAAAACAACAATTTAATGAGCAGTTTTATATCATTTTTAGTGGACTTTAAAAGATTTATCTGGAAGAATTAGAATTCTAACAAAGCCTTTGTTTCTTTGAAATGGTATAATTCTTATTTCTTAAGGCTAAAATGTTTCATTATCTCACAAAATTCTAATTATTCTCTTTTTATAAACATGGAAATTTGTATTTTATACAGTTATTATTTATTTAGGAATTTCTTATTTTGCTATGCGCAAAGAACTATAGATAGTTTTGTGATTGTTTTTAGTGGTCACTAAAAGAAATTTGCTTTTTTGTCTGGGGACACCCAATTCCTCATTGATAAGAACTCAAATCTGTATCTCTCATAATTTCACTGTTTTAAATAGAAGCAAATTTAACATTTAAATAATGATATATTTGTGCTTAAAACACCTTGAAAAAAATCTATTTAGGAAATTAATATATTCGACAACAAAATAGACCTATACTACAGCTATTGTATAAAGTAAAGCTGTATATTATTTTATCATTTACAATATAATGCTGATAAATTTTTTAACCATATTTTATCTCTGAAACTTTGAAGCTTATTTAGAAGGTATTGATAAATCAAGATAAAATAACTTACCAAAGGAGTGCTTTAATCCATCAAGTAAATACATAGCATAATCCAGGAGAGAAGGAATTACATTTCCATGAGGTAAGGTTAGTTCAGTTCTCGAAACAGTTTGAAAAACAATATATTTTTGTTTTCCCAAAATTATGGTGTAAGTAAAAAGTCCATGAAAAAGAAACAAAATATTTTCCAAAAGGAAAATGTCAACTGTTATCAGAATCAATAGCTGTTTTTTGGCCAAAAAATGTGACTTGCTATTTATCCCATACTTCAAGTTCTTGTATAGTCATGTCATCAATAATTAATGACATAAACTTTTTCTCTTACGAATTCTGATGCCAAACCTCATCTTCCAATTTACTGAAAACTAACTTAGTTATTCCTCGTTCTCAGGATAAACTTCAGATTTATATCCCAGGTACTTTTTTACATGGCAGAGTTAATAGTTTACTGTCTCTCTTTTGGAGAAACAGCAATCCATATAAAACTAAATGTTATTCTTCTCTTCCCATAATGGTTTTATTCACAGAAAAAATTTCTAATTGTTACAGTAAGAATAACTTTTGTCATCAATTTCATCAATGTGTATACTTTTTTTAATGTTAAATAATTATTGCAATTAAATATTTAAATTTTGCAATTTCAAGTTCTTTTTTAACCTTTTTTAAAAGTAAAATCTCTTTTCCAAAGTAAGGATTACACTTGCTTGTCTTGGGAGACAAATAAATAAGATCTCACTCGCTTTTGTTTTTCTCAAAACTTGCAAACCGAGCAAAATGTAAAAGTAATTCAGCTTCACTTATTGAACTAGAATAAGAAAAAGAAGAATCATTTGTAACAGTTACAACCTCAGGAGTATTAGAAGCTGGACATTCTTCTACTTCTTTGAAAGAAACATCAGCTTCCTCTATGGTTTCCTTACATGGCGTTAATTTCAATATTTCTGGATTGTATGTTTTATTTTCAAGACAATGAAAGGTCCTAAGCTCTTTAGTTCTAGAAAAATTTTCTTTTGGATCCATGTTAGATGGATCACCAAGAAATACAGTAGGAATAGTACCTCTTTTCAAAATTCTCTTCATCCGAGAAGACACATAATCTGTTTCCTTAAAATGCTTGCAGCATACTACAAAAGAGCCTGATTTATCACTTACACTAAAATTTAATCTTGATACATTTTTCCTCCAGACATCGCGAAGTGATATATTACTTGGAAATTCATGAAAGGAAACATTTTTGTCTTTCCTTCTTGAATCAGATTTACAAAATGGTACACAACAATGCACCATGTTTCAGAAAGAATTTAAAGTCAGAGGAACAAACTGATAAAGTTTCACAAAGAATTCCAGATGATTCAAAGTAAAGAGGTAATGAAGCTCTTAAAAGAGCTGGGTTTCTTTCAATAAGAATTTCGGATGTAAATTTTAATTACAGTTAAAAAACATATCTAAGGATGAATTCCAGAAAAGCTTATTCAGATAGTATGAAACAAGTTGGAGTGAGTACGTAGCCGTCTAGCGGAGGAGAACGGTGACCATTCAGTTTACGAGAGTATAAACTGCGTGCGCATCTATTCTAGCCGTGGTAGGGCTATTTGAAATAGTAGGTAATCTGGTTGCTTAGTATGGGACCGGTAACCATTGTTGTTGTCTATCCCTGATTATTAAATTTAATAAAATATTAAACACATAAAAATTTATAATCAGGTATGGCGCAGTTACTCAAATGGTGTAATCGTATTGTTGTTACTCACCCTTGGAAAACACAACTTCTTACTACGGGTATATAACAGTTTTTCTTCATTTAAATCCCTCTTAAGAATTAAAAAATGAATATAAAACGCGTGTTATCTATAAAAATATATTACTTCGAATTAAATCAAATTCTTAAGATGTACGAGATATATTTCTTATCTCTCAAAGAATTGCTATAATCCATAGTGATACAGCAGTTCGAAATATTCCATGTATTGTCTTTTCTTCATAAATCTCTCACAAAGCAGTTAAATTTGTTATAAATAATTCTAACCCCTATTGTTTTGATCCATTTTAGCGATTGTATTTGTATTTGCCATAAATTAGCATTATTGGTCAATGTAATCTTTTGTTTAATCGGTTTTCTTATCTTTTACAATTACAAGCGTTTGTAATAGATGCTATCTTTAAATAACTACAATCATTAGATATATACAATTTTGCAGCACTCTATTAAATATAATTATTTTTTACATTCAAGTGATTGTTATATTGTTAGAAAATCATTAGTTAATTATATGAATTGCTAAATTTATGGGTAAATTAAGTGAATTAACAGAATGTAATTAGTGATGTGTAAAATACTTAGTACTGTCCTTCTGATTGTACTGTTAGTTTTTGTTTTGTTCCTGAACACAAAATTGTACCTTCAATGTGGAATTTGAAATTCTGATTCATTATAATTAGATTTTGTTTTCATTATTTTAAATTGTCTGATATCAAATTATTTTATATGTAAGAAATGTATTTTAATTGAAATGCATATATAACATATATTTATAAAATATTTTAGAAAATTCATTTTTTAAGTAATGGAATTTATCAGTTATAAGTCACCTCTAATTTTAGACTCGGAGGTTGTTGTCGTTGTTTCTTATGCCACCTGATCTCGACTGCGTCAAATTCAGGCCCATGAAATTCATCATGGCAAGGGTCTAGATGTACACATGTCATTGCCCATAGCTTTGAGCACCATACCAGTGACAGTACGATTTAGCTCGGTTCCACCCCGGTTTTGAGAGAACACCCTGGGGGAGGGTCAGGGGCCTCCCACTCTTCTTCCTCTTCCACCAACCCCATGAAAGGGTTTATGGCTCGATGGCTATTTAGAGTCCCCCCATGCTGGAAGGCACTATACATTTACAAATGTCCATGTCTTCTCCATGATTCGAACCCAGGCCCTACGGCACAGCAGTCAATGTCGTTAACCACTATAACGGAAATTGACCTAGTAACGGTACTTAAATAATTTAACAGTTGTTTCACTACTCTGATATTAAATATAAAAAAAAAAATAGATGTACCAAAAATGAGATCATTATTTCATGCTTGCAATTAGAACAAAAATTACTAATTATATATGAAATTAGGTTCCAATAGTTAAAATATTAACTAAAAAATATTGAGCAATATGTGACAAAAAACAATAGAAGAGCTATTTAAGATATTGTATTTATTATTGTTTCTTTTTTGTAATTGATATCTTTTTAATTTTCTTTTATCTCAATATCTTAAGCATTGCGCTTTATTCTTAATCATAAATATTAATAAAAATGTTGCTGATGAATGTTAAATATATATATATATATGTTATTTCAACATTAGGTGACTTAATAAATCATGTAATATTTCAAAGACAATTTTGATCAAAAAAGGTCTCTAACTTCTAGTTCACTGAAATAAGCCATAAGACCTTAAAATTATTTAAATGCTGCTAACTTGTTGAATCTTAGTGCCTTAATAAATACAGAGTAATATTAAAGCAATTATTTATTACTTGACACTAAAAGTTAAAATATTAAATAAGCATACATACTTTGCTTTAAAAAGTTTATTTTGAGAATTGCTTTACAAGTATTATTTAAAGAGATGTCTTTGAAATGTAGAATGCAGTTTTTAATTTGATGTCTTATAACATTTTGAGACATTTATAAAAAAATTTTATTCTCATTTGATGTGTATGGTAGTATACTAATTATAGTTTGTTAATTGGACTTGGTAAATTTCATTTTTTAACTGAGTTTTCTCTGTAAATTGTAATCTTTAAATAAAATGTATAATTCAATGTCGCATGTAAAGAAGAAAAATTGTGTCAAATAATTTTTTTTTTTTTTTTTTTTGATGTTCTGTAGATAATCTAAATTTAAATATTTTTTAATATGCTTAGGATTATTCTAAACTTATTTTTAATGAAATTTTATTCTGAATACTTGCAAGGTGAAAGAAACCATTTTAATATTTTGAAATGGAAAGTTAAATGGTGCTAATTTGATATCGGGGGTAGTAGCGCCAAGCTGTTGCTTATGTTTGCCAAGATGGGTGATAATATTGCAATATGGTTACCTTAATATTTTTATCGTCTGTCGATGTGGTTGCCATGGGGATAACGTATATTAGAAATAACTTTTATTCATTTTTTCCCTGCTGTAACCGTTTAATTTCAGACGATTTCCTTAAGAATTTAACCATTTTCTGTGTAATTCTTATATTGTTTGCGTCTTTTGTTTAATTCTGGGCTATTTTCGAATATGGATATTTCTAAAATGAGTGAGTACTAGAATATTTATTTCTTAAAATAAAAAGTGTTGTGCTTTTAATTATCGCTATAAATCGTTTATTTTTGTTTTAAAAATGTTTCTTTTTACGTTCTTTGTTCGATGAAATTCGTTGAAGGAACTTGTATTGCAAGTTTCATATTGCAAGCTTTCACTACTTTGTAATTGATATTCTAAATTACTTTTAACATACATTTTGTATGTTAGAATAATCGTCGAATTGTAAAAAAATAAAAATAATGCATAAGAGAACTCGTAATACATAACTATAAATAAACATAAGAATAGCTATAAAATTAATTTAGAATATCAATTAAAAAGTAGTGAAAGCTTGCAATATGAAACATGCACTGCAAGTTCCTTCAACGAGTATCATCGATCAAAGAATGTAAAAAAAAAAACATTTTTAAAACGAAAATAAACTATTTATAGCGATAATTAAAAGCACCACACTTATTCTTTTAAGAAAAAAATATTCTAGTACTCACTCATTTTAGAAATATCCATATTCGAAAGTAGCCCAGAATTAAACAGAAGACGCAAATAGAAAAATTAAACTGAAAATGGTTAAATTTTTAAAGATATCGTCTGAAATTAAAGAGTTATAGCGGGAAAAAACGAATAAAAGTTATTTCTTATATATGTTATCCCCATGGCAACCACATCGACAGACGATAAAAATATTAATCTAACCATATTGTGTAATATTATCGCCCATCTTGGCGAACATAAACAACAGCTTGGCGCTACTACCCCCGATATCAAATTAGCACGTCAATATTTATTGATTGATCTAGGTTATTCTCAATCTCTTCCTATATCCTTTATTTGAAATACATTTCAATGTATTTCAAAACAATTCTTTTAAATTGTGTATCATTAAATTACCACTAGGCCGCCATATTGGATTTCATTCCAGCAACAAGAAGATGCTTATCACGCCAAGCAGCACTTGGCGCCATTACCCCCATTATCAAATTAGTTCCTCCTATTTTCTCTAAAATTTCAATTATGTATGGACATATCACGCCTGATAACTTTTATACTCTGTACATAAAATTTGCAATTTTCAGTCTTTCATTATGTTTTCATGTACTTTCATAAAATTTAGTTGGTTGCCAACTATTTTCTCTCCTACAGTACTTATCAATCATTGCATATTCGCAAGGAGTGGAAATAGGTAGACAAAAACCTTTCAACGTGTCGCAATTAAGTTTTTAAAAAAATTCATGAAGCTTGGCCTTTTTTTTATATATTGTATTTGGTTTACTATTGGTTCCTTTAAGTGAAGCATTTATATTTTTTTCTTCCTCTGTAGAAAAAATATGTTGAAGTTCAATTTTCCCTTTGGCATGGTGTGAAAGTTTGGGGGGGGGGGGGTGCCAGCTCACAGGTGTCGTCCTCACGGCTTGGGATCATGGTTGAAAACTACGAGGTCCATCGCCAGTAGTCCTCATGTTGCTTCACAATAACATAAATTAAATTCAAATAAAATCCTCTGTAGCAACTTTCTGAAACTCAACTCATTTTGGGCTTTGCTGACATTTGTATTTCTTACTCTTCATATTGCTGAATGATTGGTTTTCATAGATTGTGTCAAAGGAAAAATAGTATGTGTGTGTGTTTTTAAATGTCTAAAGAATGCTATGAAAAGAAATTGCATTGTATTAACACATCCCCCAAAAAAGAGGGATATGCATTTAGTGACATTATGTTGTACTGACATGCATTTGTCATGAGGGCTGATGTAATTATGCCCATCATATGAAACTCCAAAGTTCCTCTCTCTCTCAAATGGGAAATCAAGTTGTAGTTACTCAAAATTAGATCAATTTTTTTTTTCAAAGACAATGTCCTGTCAAATGTAATCAGGGCTGAAGTACTGTTTGCTTCTTTTCTTGTAGAACATAATGTTCCATTTGAATGTAGCCAATCATGCCAGTTCTCTTCAAAAATGTTTCCAAACTCTGGCATTATCAAGCAGTAGACGTGCTAGGACTAAAACATATGCTGTGATTAGTGAACTAGTTTCTTGTCAGAAAAAGCATATGATTAAATACATGAACCAAAAATCCTTTTGCAGCACCTGATGGTCATAATGATACAAATTGTAAGTTTTATTCCGAGTGCAAAATGTCTAATTCAAAATGTCATTTTTGCATTTCTAAATTAGATTGCGAGTTCCAATGGATGAGTTTAAGATATAATTTGAACGTTTAGTTTCATTTCTTACAGACAATTCTGCTGTAATTACCTATTTAAAGAAAGAAATAAAAACTTAATAAGTATGGATTGCTCATTGTCATTAATAAATCTAACATCAGGAAAAACTGCTGTTTCTTTATCTTTAAAAGTTGATGAGATGCTCATATATATTTTGTATTATCTATAAAGCTTTCAAAATTTGCACAGTAAAAGTTTTAAAGCTTTCATGTACTCGATTATTTTTGTTTGATTGTAGTCTTCATATCAACTTCATTGTGAATTTTTTTATAAATATAATCTAAAAGTTGGGTGATAATTTCTTAGATTTTTTTTATAAAAACGTCTTTATACAGTAAAATCATTACTTTCTTCTATGCTACACACTATACATATGCCTTTAAATTTGCCTTAGTGTGTATGATATTTTATAAATCAAGTCACGATACAAGAGAAGAGTTTCTTATGAGTACACTTTTCTTTTGTCAAAATATCTTTATTGTGAAATTCATTCATGTTATTTTAAAAATATTTGTATATCATACCTTGTTTTATAAAATTTAAAATATCCTTCATATTGAATGATGTTGAAATTTGAAAAGGGAGGTATTAATTTAGATGTTAATTATATATATCTTTATTATATTTGTGCTTAAAAATTACGGGACTTGTAGCTGATAGCCTACAGTGCAGTTTTGTGAGAATGTTATTCTAACAACCAATATTTGGAAGGAGAAAAAAAAGAAATGGTGTCATAAGTATCTTGTTTAGGGTATAAATTATGTTCAGGGTTGTAATTTTGATTGTTTGGAACACTTAAAATTGGTAATACTCTTTAAGTAATTTCTGAAGCAATATTTATAAAATTATATATTTTTAATATTATATTCACATACAAGGTTGTAAAGTATAGCCTAAGGCTCTTCACCATTTAAAACATGTCAGGGTTTTTTTCCTGAAAACTCTTTGAATATTTTCCTTCTAAATAGTCTGTTATTTGTGAAATAGTAAGGGTAGTAAAATTTATGTTTAGTATGTGCAGCACCAAACCATCATCGATTAAATAAAATTATGTTGGAAATTTTGAATAAGCAAGAACAGTAGATGAGCAATAAATTTAAATCAAAATGTTCAAAAGCATTCGTCTTGCTTCCTAGTTTAGTATTCAAATCTGAAATCCATATTTATAATTGCTAATGAACTAATGTTAAGCATAAATAAATAGTAGCATCAGTGATTGAAGAAATTGTGTTTTCATATGTATTCTTATTATTTTCTTATGTATTTTGTTCTTTTTTTATAGTAATTTTGATTAAATTATTTGCTAAATGTAATAAAATTATTTATAGGTTTCTTAATGGCAACTAGTGATGTTATTGCACAAACTGCTATTGAAAAAAAAAAAGTTAAAGAGATAGAACCATTAAGAGTTGGAAGATTTGCTTTCCTTGGTACTTGTTTTGTGGTAAATACTACATTCTTTTCTATATTTTTAGGATGTTTTGGTATATTTTGAAATTAAAAGAATCGCCAATCAAAATTTCAATAAATAAAAAAAATCATTGATTCTTATTTTCCTTTAAATTTTGCTAAAAAAAAATCTTGAATTTTTTTTAAAAAATTGTTTAATTTAATAGTTGTGAATAAGTGCCGCATCACATATCCAAAAGAGTACCTGTATTTTCCTTTGTTTCTTTAAATCTGGTTTAATGCTTCTTCAATTATTCATTTTAACTAATTGATAATGTTATCAAAATCTTTGTTTAAAAAATTTCAATTGGATATTTATAAAAGCTGTAATAAATACTTTTGTTGTTGTGTCCTTCCCAAAGGGAAGGAATGAATGTTGCCAGAACCTGAGACAAGTTGGACTTTACGATAGATGGCGATACCACCTATCTCCACTTCCACAATTTAGGCATGGATCTGGAGGGGAGGGAAATATTCTCCAGCCTCCTGCACTCGTGATTCAGCCCACAAGACTTTCGGACCCACTGATTTAACGAGCATGTACTCCGTGTGTATTCAGAGAGAATTTGGTGGCATCGGGCATTGAACCCAGGCCTTGTTTTGTGGCCTTCTCCAGGCCTTCTGGTCTGGAGTCCGATGCTCTAACCACTAGGCTACCCACGGCCCTAATAAATACTTTTATGTTGACTAAAGAAGATATTAAATATTTTCCTTAATCCCCTTAAAGAATCATCTTATACCAGATGCATATTACTAATTATTGTACTTTATTCTTCAGTAAAGAAATTAATAATGCAAAAAGAGGTTAAAGTTTAATGTGTATGTAAAACTCCTTGCATATTTGTAAATTCTGGCTTTATTTTAAACATGTGTTTCTGTTAAAAAAATTTTAAAAATACATGAATGAATTTTTTTTTTTTTATTGTTGAGTCAAAAGCATTGCATCTAAAAACTTAACAAATTGCAATTCTTGCATTTAATATATCCCAATCAGTGTGAATTTGTATGAAAATTGCGTACTAAATTTTTGGGGGCAGTAAAAATGTAGATTTTTCAATATTTGAATTATGAGGTGTGTAATAATTTGTTGTACTTTATTAAAAATACAAAGGAGAAATTTATATCTTGACTTGTATTAGAGCTTATATCTGAAGTTGGTTTTTATCAATTACTCTGGGTCATATTGAGAGTATTCTTTTGTTGCTAAAAGGTTGTTTAAATTAATAATTTGCTGTCATGTGTGTTTTTAGTATTCAAAGTACTATGTGTGATCCTTCTTGCCGACAGGATGCTTTACATGTTGGGGAGAGGAGGCATTCTCACTTGAGAAGGTTTACATGGACTAAAATGAGACCCTGTTAAGGGGCCACTGTCCCTCTCAGGTGAACATTTCTGTGATAATGATATTGCTTATTTTTTTTTCAAGTTTTGGGTTTGAAGCCTGATGCCACTCATGTCTATCTGTAAGGGCTTAGAGTCCTCACATTGGTGTGTTGTGGAAGTTTGGAGATCGAAGTGCAAGTTGAGATATCATCCTCTTCATTTGACTATAGTTCTAAATTATGAGCTTCAACCCCAATGGTCTTCATGTTGCTTCATAGTGTGAGGTTGATAAATGTTCAAGTGCAATATGCTTGACAACCATGTGGTCTCATCTGTGTGCCTTCAGCATCCTGCTGGAGACCTTGTCTTTCAACAAGACAATGCACTATATACTTGCTCCTGAACTGCAATTTAGTCAACAGATAACATTATTTCCTTGTCCACATAATTCACCTGATCTGAATCTCAACAGAAACATCTGCCATTGTGAAAGAAATGTTCATTTCTCAGAATTTACTCCATCAGGTCTTCATGAACTTAGGAGATTGTTGAGTGGTTGTGGGTCCGTATGGCTTCTTAATGCTTCAGGTGTCTTTTCATGCCCATGCCAAGGTGATCATCGCCCTTATCTGGGTGAAAGGTGTTATTACATGAATTGATGTAAGATTTTATTGATTTTAGTAATATTAAAGCTTGTGAGAAAAAAATATATTTTTTTGCATGTAAAAACAATTATAAACTAACATGTTTAAATTTTGCAATTTTTACAATCAAATGCTATTTTAATATTAGCAAAAATATCAAACTTGTGCTACAGAACCAAAAAAAGATCATGTATCATGCTTGCAATGACAAAAATGCTAAGTATTTAGAATATATTTTTCATTTATTAATATTTAGTTAAAGTTTCTGATAATCTTTGCCGCTCTAAATAATCTGGATCCCCCCTGCCGTTTATTCTAGCTAAATTAAATTTTCAATACAAGAACTAAATTTACTACTTCCTTTTTTTTTCTTCCCATTTCCAATATTGAGTCCCTAAATGAAACTGTTATCTTATTTAAGAAAATGTTTGTTGTTGAGCATAGTGAAATAATGACAACGTATTTTCATTTTTTGCTTTTTCTTTATTTAAACTCTCAACTTCAAAATCTTGAGACATTGTCAAAAATTTCAGATTTTTTTTTTTTTTTTTTTGATGTTCTAGTAAAAAAAATCAACTTACACTTTCTTCTTGGGTGTAGACAGTGATAGCCTAGTGATCAAGGTCACGGACTCGTGGCTAGTGTGTCGTGAGTTCGAGGATCTAAATACTCCTATTGGTGAGGTGTGAACATTAGGAGAGGGGGGTCAGCTCAAGTGTCATTTTCGTCACCTGACCATGGTTCTCTCCCTGGGTGTATATGTGCTTGTATTTTCTACAAATTGCTGTGACCATATCACTTAGAACTAAAGCTTCCTCATAAACAGTTATTTTTTTTACACGATCTCTTCAGTGATATTTTTTAATAAACGTTCAGTTGCAGTTACACAGATTAAAATTACAATCATAAGTATATTGTATCAATTTCATGCTATAGGAAAATTAATTTAGTGTGTTTAACACAGTTTTTGTATGAACATTTAAATTATAATTATATTCATAAAATTAACTGCTTATTTGTGTGTGTGTGTTATTACATGTAATTAAAATTACAATAATTTATTGATTATTATATTTTAAAATTGGGCACACCTCCAAACATATTGCTTTTTTCAATATAAATAAATCAAGGATAAAATATGAACCTTTTTTCTTTTTTTTTTTATCTAAGATGGATGGTTGCTAGCCTTTGTCTCAGATTGCTAATAAATGAAATGATTATTAATCAATGCTTTCTAGATGCTACTGTTTAATTTCTAGTGAGATATATTGGCATTTCTTGCATCCAAAATATAGTTAATTAAAAAATACCTAAATACTATTTAAGATATGTAGAAGACAATTTTAAAATATACATTTTATTATTATATTAATGTTTAAATATTTGTGGAAGGCAAATTGAAAGATTAGATTTTATTTGGAACTTTTAAATGTAAGTTCATGATACTAAAAAATACTTTTAAGACTTCTTTTTTTTTATTTTATCTTATTAATGCTATTAAAATTATTTGCATATTTTTATTCATTTTACAAGTATGTAGCCACATGGTAGTAAACATTTTAATGTATTGAAATATAAAACGAATTGAAAAAAAAAAAGGTGCAGATATTTTCAAATATTTAGCAATGCTTGTTTAATTCATCATAGAAATACTTTGAAAAACTGTTTTTTAAATTGTACTTTTTTACCAATACTCTGGGAAAGTTAAGCTCATGAAGAGTTTCTATAATTGTAGGCTCCAATATTACGCACATGGTACAATGTTTTAGAGAAAACAATGGGTGCTGTAGGAAGAACAATCGGCTTAAGGAAGATGATGGTAGATCAGGTTTGTAGATAGTTGTCAATTTAATAAATTTTATTTCAAAATTTAAAATGTTTATTTTCATTTTGTTTTAACTTTTAGCTTTATTCAGTTTAAAAATTTCTTATATAATTTTTAAATTTTAATATGATTGCATTTTCATTTAAAAGTTTTCATGTGGCATTTGAATGTATTATAAAAATTGACAATAGTATGAAGTTCCCATGATTTTTAACCATGTTGAGGGGGGGAGTAACCTGATGCATGTTAAATTTGTTAAAGGTTCAAATTTGTCACATTGGCTTGTGGGAGAGCAAGGTATTAGCTCAGGTCTCGTTTTTGTACCTTGGCTCAGTTTTGTTTAACCATCATATGGAATACTGTGGAAAGCTTCATATTAAATGTGCTTTGAAGCTCTCGCAAACCACGGTGTGAAAATTATGGTCAGTAGATATCAGTTGTGGTGTAATTTTGCTGACTTTGTTGTAGTTAAAAATATAGATTTTAATGTAGCTTTAATATATAATATTAATTAAAACAATCTAATTCATAGGTCATCAAATTTAATGACTTCATATGGTACTTTTCCTTACAATGTAAAAGCATTACTATAAGATAAAACATTCTTAGACTTTTAAATAAAAACTAAATGATTTCAGTTGCTAAAAACTGATTTCTATATTTATATATGTAACACAAGTTGCAGGTTAAGAATTAGTTTGTTACAAACTACCTTTTTTCTATATTTTGCTGCAAATATGACACAGCTATATCTATTAACTCTTTATAAAATAATTATTTTACTTTTGTTACAAATTTCTTTTTCTTTTTTTTTTTAAGTTATTATTTACTCCATGCTTTCTTGGATGCTTTCTGACTGTATCTGGTGCCTTGCAGTTTCAGCCATGGTCTGTTATTAAAGATAAAATTAATAAAGTAGGTTGCATTTTTATTCTTTTAATAAGAATTATTTAAGTATTGTGATCAATATTCTGTTGAAAACTTCTTGCTTGCTAGATATTAAAGTATGCATTCATTTAAATTAAAAAATGATTTTCAAATATTTGAAATATCTGCATTGTAATTGATTAAAATTTTACATAGAAATTAATTTTTAAAAATTAAATAACTGAAGAGCTTAAATGTCCAAAGAAAATAAAAACTTAAAATAAAAAAAAATTGTTAGTATCATTGGGAAGACAAAAAAAAACTACTTTTATTATATCTAAAAAGTTTACAAAAAAACATACCTAATTTGTGTGTGTGGGAGGGGGGTGCTTTTTTTATGTTATTGCTGTTAAAAGTTACCAAAGTAACAGAATATGCCAAATTCTGATCACCTGTCAGTTTTTAGGTAATCTTGTTCAAATTTTTTTTTTTTTTAGCAAACCTTACTTTTACCTGCATTTTGTTCACATCTTTTCTCTATCTTTATGTGCACCGTATTTACTCAAATCTAAGGCTTACTTTTTTTCCAATGTTAATGCTACTGCAAATCTAGTGCAGCTGGGAATTGAAGAAGAAAAAATCGCGTTTGATGGGGCAATTAGAGCAATTCTAGGTTCACATATGTATTTAAAATTCTGGTAAAATAACTAATTATTCACTTCTAATTAGTTCTCATTCTAAATTTATTTTAATTTCATAAAATAGGATATCGATAAACCCTCTTATACTATTTTTCATTTTCTACAAAAACTTTTTGATATGGGGTGTGGCTTAGAATCGAATAAATACAGTATATATCTTTGTATGCTTCGTAAAGAGTATATGCTAATACATATATGAAGAAAGATGTGAATCACCTAACATGCCTGAGGAATTAGTTTCTAAATGTTGAATGAATGATGTGAGAAATATTTTATTTCCTCAAGCCAAGATAATTACTAACTTTATTTTACAAAAGAATAATAAGTGAAAGCTACATAATATACATTTGTACTAGTTATTTTATTATTATTTTGAAGTCTGAAACAAGTAATACTTTTAATTTACAAACTAGAAAATATATCTGCTCTTATTAATTTTATTATTTAATCTTATATTTTGACATCATTGTATTAATTTTTATATTATGAAAAATTTTGCCTTGGGAATTTCAAATAGTATATTTTTATATGTGCTTTAAATTATCTTGCAAATAATAAACCATGAGGAGTTAAATGTTTTCACAATTATTTTATTTTTGCATATTATAATGAAGTTCCTCTTATTATACTTTGCTTTCTCTTTTTTGTAATTTTTTCATGTATTCATATATTTTTAGGAATATTTTGAAGTCCTGAAGACAAATTACATGGTAGGTTAGTGCAATTTAAAAAGCACTTCATTAATCTTTTCTTTTAAAGAAATCATGCATATTCTACTTTAATTGTTTTTGAACTTTGTTATAGATACTTTTTAAGTTATATCTGCGTTTTATGTTTAATTACATTATTAAATTGTGATATATGTGTGATGTAATTTTTTTCAAAAAAGTGCTGGAGTTTTAAATTAATTTTTTTATATATATTTTGAGGTTAAATTAATGGATCAACTAATACTGAGAGTGTATATGAAACAAACAAAACTGGATAATTGCTCTAATAGTGTGAAGATTTTTTAGAATATATGAATTATTGCATTGCAGATATATTTGAAAAAACAATATATTAATAGAAATAAACTTAATATTTAACAGTGCAATACATTTTTATATCTTTTTAATTTAAATTTAAACTCACAATATTTTTATAGATGGTAATAATAAAATAAATTGTATTCATATTAATTATGTATATTTAATACACTTTTGTATTATGAATAATGATAATTTTAGATTTTGACTTTAAGATTTTGCAGGAAAAATTATTTAATTTTTATTCCAATTTTCACAAATAGAATTTTTTGGTATCTCCTTTCACTCTTTTATGCATTTACAAATTTGGAAGAGCAGTAGCCTGTTATCTTTATAGTTTGAATTTTTTTTTTCTTTTTTCTGATAAGCCTGTTTTACTTGTGCATCACTGTGTAAATAAGATTATTGTGTTTATTTATGATCTTTATCTAGTTTCTATCTGTTTTTATGTAGTTATGGCCTTCTGCACAACTTATTACGTTTTATATAATTCCTCTTCAATATAGGTAAAAAAAAAATTTTTTTTCCTTATATGTATTACGAAAAAAATATTTGTCAGTTTTAATTTATTCATTGCATATATATTTTTTTAAATTTTATGTATAAGAGATTTATTAAGAAATTCTAAATTACTGTACAATGGTTGTCAATGTTAAAACTATAAATTCATACAACCTCCAATACCTATCAAAATTTCACAAAAAGCATTTATTAAATTTATCATTTCCAATCTGCTTTATTTAATTAAAAATTCTATGGCTACTTAATACTAATCCAATGCTGTTCAGGAGAAGCACATTCTTTACTTAGAAATTCAGTAAAATAATATATTCAAAAATTTCTATTCACTCCTACATATAAAAAGATCAAAATAAAAATCTTTCATCACTTATTTATTTGAATTTTTTTTCAACTTGGTGTGTCTAGTAGTTGTGATAAGCTGATGATTTACAATGTTCAAGTCTAGCCATAGGTTTTAGTCATGATTCCTCTACAGCAGCGGTCATCCAACTTTTTGCCATCCCGGACCAATAAATTCATAATTTACATCCTGCGAACCACTTATAGGATTTTTTAAGTGTTAAATATATTTATTAAAAAAGTCGTGGTCTTAAAACATAACAAAGTTTTATTTAACACTGTATGTTTCAAGTTTGAGATGTTCTATGTCCCGACAAGAAAAGTGATTGTGAAACTGTAAACTTATTTCAAGAAAGATTTTTGAATTCTAGAGTGGAAACCATGAATGAAAAGGACATCACATTCAAAAATTAGTTCAATTCAGCTCCATTATACAGTATACAAGAAAGCTCTGGTATAATGATACTGCTTAACTAGTATATTATGAATAAGAGTTTTTGTGATGAAAATTTTTCTATGAAAAGTTAATATGCTTGTTATTAAATGGTATAACAGATCTATTATTTTTAATGAGTTTCTGGTGATGCTTTCACAACTTGGGAAGCATCCTTAACAAACATGTATAATATTATAACTGATGTATGACAGAAAAATCTTGATTTGTTGGTATCTTTAATGAAAAATACCCCTGAATGACATTCATGTTTGCATTCCTAAAAAAATTAAAAGATATTGTAAGTTTTCTTTTAAAAAACGGTATTGTCGGAATTTCTTTTAGCATAATGAAAAGTACAATGTAGGAAAATTTGCTAGTTAGCAAATCTTGTCTGTGACATTGAAAATGGCAGTGGAGCAACATTGAATAGGTTAAAAAAATGATTATCTTACTAATGACTGCTTTGTATGAGTGAGGATATCTGAATGAAATCATTTGTTTGAGTCTGAAGTTTGTCAAATTATTATCCGTAAAAAAAGTAGGAAAAACGCAAAACGAAGTCGTAGGATCTGAGATAATTTCGGTATAATTTGCAAAATCCTTATTTTTATTTTTGTAATTGCATGTGCACTTCAAAGACCAGGCCAAGGTCATAGTAAGCAACAACGCTAAATGAAAACCAGTGCGTAAGATCGATGTGTAAGAAAAACTGAATGACAAATGCTATTCTGATAACATCTTTGCTTGAGTATTAACCCAGTAATTTCATGTCAAACTGTCCAAAACTGACTCCACGCTATGTAGATTGTGTATGCTCATAGATCTATGGCATTAAAAGCATGTCATTGTACTATCTGTAGAGAGTGGACTAAAATTTGTCAGTAGTAGAAGACATGAATTGAGCAATGCCTCTTCTGGAGTATATAACCATTTCATTTTATGAGTTTGATTGGCTAAGCTTTTTGAATATATATATTTCAGTATTAAAAAAAAACTTACTTTTAACTGAATGCTTTCCTAAAGCTAAATTTTTTCTCGTTTTATTGTATTATCATTATGTAATATGTTTTAATAATTTATATACTAATTCAGCACCTAATTTTTATGTGTGTTTATTCACAAAGTATTTTTAAGAAAATAATAATCGCGCTCGGTACTTTTAGGCAAATAATACTCAAGAAAACATTGTAATCCATTTAAATAATTTAGTTTCTACATAAAATTTTCAGAATTAATACTTAAATGCTTATCAAACCTTATTAGGTGTTGTACTGCTCAGTTATTGCTATTAAAATGCTAGTAAATATAAAAAGTAAACTTTTCTTAAATGAAAAAAAAATTCCTTTTTTAGTGCATTAAAGATATTTTGTTTTAAAAGTTAGCTTGCTGAATTAATACTTCTAAAATAAAGGATACACAAAATTAATACATTTGTTAATTTTTCAGAATCATCTTTGTAAGTTTTGTTGCTCTATTATGGAATACCTATTTAGCATCTCAAGCAAACCAAAGCTACAATGAAACCTAAATAAAGAATTTAAATAATTTTAATAATTGACTCAATGTTAATGTAAATATGACATAAATATTTTATTTATTTGTTGTTTTGATACTTATTGTGTATTTATATGGTTATTTATTATTATCCATCTTGCCAATGAGTGTTCTATGATAGATTGATGAATTGTTCCAACTCTGAAATCACACACAATTTGAACAGATAGTTTACACATTTTTAAGTTGTCTTCATCTAATTGTAAAGAAACTGAACCCACACAGATTTGTAACACTTCATTTGATAAGAATATGTCTGTATTGACACAATTATATATTGTTATTGTGTGCATGTACTGTTGAACTCTCTTCATTAGCATGTAGTTTTACTGTCGCCTCCTTGATATACAATCGTGGGATATTCCAAGTTGATGTGATGTCATAATTATTTTTAATTTTATGAAAGTTAGATTAATCTTTTGTTTATATATATATATATATAGATGACGTCATGACTTCCTGTTAAGAGCAGACATTCACTCCTATATCTTAAATATTTAGCTTACTATAGGAAAGAATTTAAAAATAGAATTTGTCAGAGATCCTTTTTTCTGGTAAATATCGACAAAAGCAATTTCATAGCATAATTTGCTGGTGAAATACAGTTACAGTGAATATAAAGGTCAAGAAAATAACTGTTAGAAATCTGGAGATAAATACAACTTATATAATATGATTAAAAATTAATTGGATGCATTACTTAAATGCGAAATGTACAACAATGGCCCACCTTTCACAAATTCTCGAATCTTTACAAAATCATATATCAACACAAATAATTTACTAACATTTATATTGATTGACGTATCAAATTTAAATATATCTAAAATTTGATTTTAAAACTGGCATGTGTCCAGTAAATTTTACATTAAGTTTTTTACAAATAATTTGCCGGTACTCACTGTCTTAAGTGATACTTTAGTAGGAACTTTGGTTAACACATCAGAGCTAAATTCCTCTTTGTATTGATATTGTTGAGTTTAAGGATTTTATCACACATTCCAAAGAAAATAATGTTTGATGTGTATATGTTTATTGCAATTATTTGGTATGGGAAGTTTGAGAAATTGATTGCTACTTGTTTGTCGCAAAATAGTGTTATCAGGAGATGCCAAAGTAATGATATTAACTCGTTTACACTCATTTATTATTCTTATAAACCAAAAGTACTTTTGTTGCATCCGTGAGTAATACAAGTTCAGTGTTCTGTATATAAACTAACCGCTTTTTGTTTACATCTTGCCACAATATGTGTACAGTATCAAGTAAAAGAATTGCATGATCCATAGATATTTTTGATCATACCTATTGGATGTATAGTCTGCATCACACTATATCAGTCTACCTATAAACTGTTATGTTTGAAAGATCTAGTTTTTGATTACATGTATGAAAAACATATCTTAGTGACTTTTAAAGAGAATTCCAAATTTTTTTCCTGTGTTAGTTTAAAATTGTGAATGAATGTCAACAGCATAGCCAATGTCAAGTCGGATGCAATTAGCTAGAAAAGCTAAGCATCTTATAGCATTTCTATATGGAATGTTTATCATTTAAGCGTCAGTATTGGGAAATTGCTGCTTTGATAACACTAGTCTTTTACTGATAGGATAGAATGTTATGGGGATATGAAACTTTTGATATTTCTGTTAAATATCCTTTTTATAATCAATCATATATTGGTGGATTTAAATTTTACGATTAGTTTATTCAAATTGAAACCTTAATATTCTACACATTCTTCCCAATACTATGAAGTCATTCTTAATTTAACAATGACTTTATATATTGTTGGATCTTTCAAATAAGACAATATCGTCTACAACAGTGGTCTTCAAACGTTTTCTTCTCACAGAACCCCTAAAACTTGAGGGTGTTTTCTTGGAACCCCTAGAACTAAAAATTGTTTTCGTGGAACCCCATATGCATACTTAGAAGAATGTATCTCAAAATAATATTTAAAGTAGATCAGCATGTTCTACAGTTCAGCAGTAAAAAAAAATTGAAAAAAAAGTATTGCATTTATAATTTAAAAAATTCTAATCTAATATTCTAATTTTTTAATATAATTTACTCATTAATAATATTAATTTGTGATCCAAGTGTGACCTACCCATGTATTATACTTAGTAACCACTGGCATAGCTAATCATGTGTGGGCCTTGTATCATAATTCCTTAGGAGCTCTTTTCTGGATCCCTTAATATTTTACAATTTTTCTTGTGCATTTTGGGGCCCTATATCATTGATATGGTAGTAGCTACACCCCTGTTAGTAACTGGGATCTAAATGGCATTAAAATGTTTATAGTTGTATGAGAAATACTGAGTATTTTGCACGAGAATTCACATTCAGAAGCTGTTCTTGCTTAAATTAAGATTGTAACATAGAATATGTTGCTTTCTCTTCTTCATTATAGGGTTGTTTTTTTCTCACAAATGTGAAATGGTGCATTTTCCATTAGAAAACTATTTAATTTTGCAAGACATTGTATCTAATTAAAGAGTATAAAATTATCTCGTGAAACCCAATATAGTAAACAATAGAATACTCACAATTTAGTAGGAAGTATATATATAAAGATAAAACATTTTATTATTCTTTTATTATATAACTAAAATTTTCTATTTTAATGAATAGGATGAGATTTGGATACTTGCAATTATACAAACTTCAGAGAATGTGAATCCATTTTGCATACATATTTATGTTTCTTTTCGATTATTTTGTTGTGACTCGTGGAACCCCAGGGTTCCATGGAACACAGTTTGAAGACCACTGGTCTACATATAAAAGCTATACTTCACAGTTTACTCAGTATAGGTTTTTCTAGTTAAAACTTTAAAATATCTTCAAATCCAAAAAATGAAGTTGTGTAACTTTGGCAAAAACTATATTACCTTTTTAAGTTGATAAACATATTTAACTTTTTCTGATTTTTATAGCCTTGTGGTTGTGCGACATAAAAATTGCTTCCTGCTGTCGTACATGGAGATTTGTCCATTTTATATCCAACTGATATTGTTCCCACTTTAAATGGCATACCAGTAGCATAAAGAATAATCTAATGACTGAGAAATCAACAGAACTGAACACTTAATTTTTTTTCCTTTTTTATGGTTAAAACTTGGTAGGCGAGCTTTATATCCTATAATTTTATTTATAGCACTCCTTTTGATGGAGTAATTCCATCCATTTCCTAAAATTTGGACATTTCCTGATCTAGCAACCAAGTTCTAAATATTAAGATTTGCCATACTTTTTATACTCATGACCAGTGGTCTTCAAATTGTGTTCCATGGAACACTAGGGTTCCACAAATCACAATATAGAAAATCGAAAATTAAATTATAAATGTGTATGCAAAATGGATTCACATTTTTTATGAAGTTTGTGTAACCAAAAGTATCTAAAGCTCATCCCTGAAAATTCAATTTATGCATAATAACTTTATTTTGTAATACTTTTATTATAATATAATTTTAAAAAAAGTAATATTAAAATGTTTTTTTTTTCTTTGTATGTTCTAGATTTTGAACACATTGTTTACTATCCCAGGCTCCACGAACTAGTTTCATATTCATTTGTACAATGTTTTGCAAAACTAAAACACCTTATCGACATTTCAACGTTAAAATCAGCTCTTAAATTTTAGGTTACAAATTCATGCAAAATACACTCTGGATTTCTCTAACACAATTAAAAATTTAATGTAATTCAGAACTATATATTTGAAGTGAAAAATATTTCTCAGTGTGAATGGTTACAATATAAAAAAAATTAGACGCAGAATATAAAGTGCAGCTACAGATAAATTTCAACAGACCTAGATTTAGACAGTTTAAAGAAAATGCTTCCCACATGTGCAACAATTTGAAACTTTTCAATCAGTTTTTTCCAAAAAAAGGGGCCCCCCCCCCCCCTTCAAGGAGTTTTGAAACAGGGTTCTCTCACAACTACCTATGCCAGTAGCTAGCACATATCCCAGTTACTAAATATAATGCATGAGCAGGCGACACATTAAAAATTAATATTGTTGAGTAAACATTAAAACTACATTAATTTTTTTATCTTAAGAACCTAAAACATATTGAATTACTTTAAGATATATTCTTCCAAATATTTGGAGGGGGACGCCCCCCCCCCTTAACAGATTATAGCTCTATGAGTCGAAAAAGTTAAAGCTTATTGCCACTCCTAGGTCTTCTAACTTCATTATTAGACCGTAATCTTGATTTACTGCCTTCTGCATAAGAATGAATATCTGTTCTCATTTAGTCCCTTCCGTACAGCTCTCCTGAACGAAACATTTTGATATAGAATCGGATTCGGCATTTGATGATGAATCTTCAGTATCAATTTTTGTAACTATCACTTTTAATTCTTTGCCCTTTTAAACTACTGTTTAAAATTTCCACTTTGGACTTGGTTTATAACTTATCGAGCTGAATATATTAATTAAAGCCCAGGTCCCTATCGCGACTTGTTCCTTTGTCAAAAATAACATTTGTTTCAATTCTTTTTTTAGGATATCTTCCATAGCATATCCCTTTTAGCTCTCATCTGTAATTTATTTTTTAGTTGTCTTGAGATTCCAACATAACAAATTGTCTGGAAGCGTTATGAAAATTACACACAATGTAATTATGTGGGATTTTCTCTATAAAAAAACTAAAACGTTTTTATACTCAAACTAAGATGTAAAAAATAATTAATATAAGAATAAAATGGTTAACAAGAAAATTAATGTCATTGTAAAATGGGAAAAATAACTGAGTGGGGTGCTCGATATCAATTACATTTCTTACTAGTTCTATTCCTAAATGCAGTTAGTGTAGTACGAAGCACCTCACATTTTTACCACAATGACGTTAATTTTCTCGTAAATTATTTTATTCTTATATTAAGAATTACTTTTTACATTTTAGTTGGATTAACTACAAAAGCGTACTTTTTAGTTTTTTAAACTACCATTTATTTCCATTTTCAGAAAAACTGGGCAATTGTTAATATGGTAAGAAATTACTGACGTGAGCGTTTTCGCTTTAGTTATAACAAATCTTTTAGTCGCCATAACTGGAAATGGGAAATCGTTAGTCCTGATTATCCTTATCAGGACAATGGAACAAAATTGTATTGTCAATGACCCTTGACAAGTGTGCCAAATTTCGAATGAAGTGGGTAAAAATAAAGTTCAAAGATTCCGTTACATACAGGTGAAGCTTATAAAAGCGTGTTAAAGGTTTTTAGTGATAATGTAATAAATTTCTCTCACACGCAAGAACAAGGCAGTATGTCTTGTTCAATATTATGGTTACAAATTGTCAAAACGGCGCAATTTACAGTTCAATCAACTACTTCAAGCTCTAAGATTAACACATTACATCATACATGCAACAGAAAATTGAAGGAGTGTGTTTGTATTTGAACTACAGGGGGGGGGGTGCCTTTCAGCAGACATGGCAAATCTCCAAATGTAGACTACAAGGTAAGACATTATGGAGATATGCATTTCAGTAAAATATATATATACTTTGTCAAGAACTATGTCATACAGGATAGAAAAGTAGTATAGAATTCCTATGCGAAAAATTATCCAATATGTTTCATGGAAAATAAAAACAGCTCAGCAGAAACTTCCAAGGCTATTTTTAGAAAAGTTGCAAAAAAAAAAAGTATTCATTGCAGTTTAAGTAACACTTAACAAATCCATCCTGAGCTTAATTCACAAGTGAACATTTTTTAAAATAAGTTTTACAAGTTGCCAAAACATTTGTGTCACAAAGAGAAGTGAAAGTTTATTTTTTTGTTCAAATTGGTTTCATCTCCCGGAATAAACTGACTATGTGAATAGCTTAAAAATCATACAAAAAAAACATACTAACAATTGGATATAAGTCATAAAAGTAATAAGTACTCCTTTTCAACCACTTGTATTTCAGAATACAAGTGGTTCATTTCCTTCTGAATAAGAATTTTAAACACAAATGATGCCAACAATTAAATAATGACATAAAGGAGTTAAATCAGCATTATAAATTTATCCATTGTATTTGGTTTTGAATTAATTCATCTGGAAACTTGTATATTCAAACCTGTTTTTGAGGGATGATTGTGGTAAACAAGAATCACGAAATTCCCTCTGGAAAATATGTAAATCCTAACTTTACAATGTAGCTAGAAATTGATTTCTCAAGCAATTAAGACTCAAATATTGGACGTACAAAAATTCCCAAAATGTGAATTATAAGGAATAGTCAAGAATGCAAATCTACCACGCTCTGATTAGATTATTTGTCATACAACGTAGTCAGCGATCAGTTTTAGTAACTGCTTTATTTCTTATCCACGGTAATTGGACTAAGATCAAAACCCATTCTAGAAGTGGAAGTCCTTTCAAAATTGATATAATTTGAAAGAAAATAGCTTTCCATAAACAGAACACACACAAATGCATAATTTAATAAGTAATGAAAAACTATTCAGCATGTAAAGAAACCTACTTGTCATGCATTACTGAGACTACCACTTGAACCTTAGGGGTTTTAAGAGGGAAAAATTATTCTTTGTTATTAATTTCTGATATTACAAACAAAAATCATTAAAAAGTTCCTATATATAAAAGAATGCATCCCAAGATCAAAACTATTGCCTGACACTTAGCTCACAGAACTGTAAGCATAGTAGGAGCTATCGAATGAGGGTGAACTTATTGTGAATTGACATCAACCTAGATAAGATTAAAGCGATGATTATAAAATTTCATTTAATAGAAATCAATATATCAGTACTAGAACATTTCTTGTACATCACACTACTTCCTTAACCTGTAATATGAGTGCAATTATCACTAGCTTTGCTACCAAAATGATAAATTTCACAGGGTGTAGTTGAATTGTTTTATGAATTTTGACAGTAATTTAATATTTAGATTTAATGATGTAGGCTTTCTTTGTATTTTAACTATAAAATGTGATTAACATAAATCCTTCACCATGAAGATGACAAGTTCTCAATGATTAAAATTTTCAAAAAATCCATCAAAAGTTTTGTAAAATAAGATTAGTACATATCTGATGCATTATTTGAAGTAGCATTTAAAATCCTGCCCATTTCTTAGTTTAGAAAAAATTTTAAATGGCCAATACATATGATACCCAGCATTTAGCTCAATCTCAACTTGTATCCAATTGAACACATTTAAAAAACTCAACAGATTACTCTAATTCAGATTATGGATTATATTTGAAGGAGCTTCTAGAAAAAAAAATTAGAATACACAACAACACTCAAAGCTGTTACTAAAATAGGATTTACCACATTTTATAATTCTTTATTACAGGTCTAATAGTTCAAATTCAATAGAAATATTCACATTTCAGAAAACGTTAAGTATGACTTCCCCGTATATAAATTCAACTCAACAAAATAGAAGCAATGGCAAGAAATTTAACTCCTAACCTGGGTTGTAGAAAATTTCCTTTATATCCATTGTTTATTGTATTTTATGCCTGTACCCATAGAAGCCAAGATAGTACTGAATTTTTTTTTAAAAAAAAACTTGTGCTGAATTGTTAGTTATATAAACAAAGTTATTCTCTTTACTATAAAAAGGTATAAAGAAAAACTTTCAGTTGAATAACTTAATGCCTTGTTAAAATTTGATCAAAGTTCCAGCAATCATTTGGAATGAATATTAAAAACTACCATGGTAAGATATAGTAGGTCAAAATTGCTTCTTTCTTAGTCTGAAAACATGAAAATGATTCTAATATTTATGGCTGAGAAGTACAGGAAAAATAATGACAACTTTTTTTGCAATTGATCTTTATTGCAAATCTGAAAAAACTGGTACCAAAACATAACTTGACAGAAACATCCGTTTGTCAAAATTAAATCAGCTGATATACATTATATTACTACCCCAAAATAAGCAGGACCAGTTCAAATCACAAAATTCTCATTTTTTCTTTGAGGCCTTTTCAGCTGCTTTGGTCACTTTTCCTCCTGATAGATCTTTTGGTTTCACAGATTTAATAACGCCAACAGCAACTGTTTGTCTCATATCACGAACAGCAAACCTTCCAAGAGGAGGGAAGTCTGTAAAGGTTTCCACACACATAGGTTTGCTGGGGGTAAGATCAACAATGGCAGCATCACCAGATTTGATGAATTTAGGTTCATCTGAAAAAAAAAAATTGATTTAGTAATCTATCCCAGCATAATTACAATTCTTTTTTTTCCATAAATAACTTCCTACTTAAACTAGTAGTGCAGGTTTGCTTTTAAAATAGTGAGTGAATAATAACATCGCTCTATTCAGTTATTCAAGGGCTTTTGTCAATTGACCTCGTAATTTTGACCCATTGCCAAGTGACGAGGATGAGACTCGCACGCGTTCATAGCGACGTCGCTTATTGATTCTTCGATGTCGGCTCTTCCTATCATTGCGAAGCAGAATTCGCGAAGCGTTGGGATTGTTCACCCACTAACAGGGAATGCGAGCTGGGTTTAGACGGTCGTGAGACAGGTTAATTTTACTCTCATGAAGACTGGTCGTTGCTACGGTAAAACTTGCCCAGTACGAGAGGAACCATAGGTTGGGACATTTGGTACTGCGCTCGGTAGTGGTGCCGCCGGTGGCGAGAATCACCCTCGTGCCCTACGCATTGAATTCCATTCCGCCCTTAGATTCCATCCTGTTCTTTTCCACACCAAAGGGAGGACATTTGATAGATTTTACATACATTGTCCCACCACACAGATCTTCGGTGATATTAAACTACAGCAGCCACTTTAAACATAATCGGAAGTAAATTATAACACTAACACTAGTCATTTCAAGTACATCTAGCAGGTACTCACAATCTCCAATTAGTTAAAAGAAATATCAGATTTGAATAGAAATACAATAAATGAAAATATAAGTAATACCTTCCAATTTCTTGCCACTTCTTCTGTCACATTTTTCTTTAATTTTGCTGAACTTGCAAGCGATGTGGGCTGTGTGACAGTCAAGAACAGGTGTATAGCCGTTACAAATTTGACCTGGGTGGTTTAACACAATTACTTGGGCAGTGAATTCCTCAGTTGCTTTTGGAGGGTTGTCTTTGCTATCTCCACACACGTAACCTCTTCTCAATTCTTTCACTGATACGTTCTTGACGTTGAAGCCTACATTATCACCAGGAACAGCCTCGGTCAAAGCTTCGTGATGCATTTCCACAGATTTCACCTCAGTTGTTAAATTGCATGGAGCAAAAGTTATAATCATACCAGGTTTGATAATACCTGTTTCAACTCTTCCAACTGGTACTGTACCAATACCTGCAAAATAAAGACAATGAAGAATTTTTTAAAAGGACTCACACACACACAAGAGAAAAGAAAAACTCAAAATTATATTGAAGCAAAACACTATTGCCAACTTAAACAACTATCTTTATGAATGTTTGATTACCTCCAATTTTGTAGACGTCTTGAAGGGGCAAACGAAGAGGTTTGTCAAGAGGACGACTTGGAGGGTCCATAGCATCCAAAGCCTGGAGCAATGTCTTACCATCAGCTTTGCTGCCCTTCTTTTCAATGGCCCATCCCTTGTACCAAGGCATGTTAGCACTTGGTTCCAACATGTTATCACCATTCCACCCAGAAATAGGTACAAATGGTACAGTAACTGGATTATAACCAATCTTCTTAATATATGTTGACACTTCCTTTTTGATTTCTTCAAATCGGGACTAGAAAAATAATCACAATTTAATAAGAGTAAAACCAAGGTATCTACCTAAAAGTTTAAAAAACACACAACACACACAAAAGAAATTTACACAGATGTCAAAATTTGTTAAGTAACTTTTAACAAGAACCAAGTATCATTTCATAGAAAGCAGAATTTCCTTCAAGTTATTTCAGTAATGCTGATATCATTTGAATTCTTAACCCTTTACCTACCGACAATACTACCACTCACTTTAAAGTTACATAGAATAACCATTTTTACAAATATTCTTGTGATACTTAGTAGAGTAGACTTCAAAGAATATTCCTGCTAAGATATATGGCAACACTGGTTAAAAGACGAGTATTTTAACAGTGAAGGTGAATAGTTTTGTGGCAGAAATTGCATTTTCAGTGAATTATAAAAAATATCATCTTTGTCCAAAAAATAGTTGACGTCAAAATTTAAGCCCTATTTTTTTTTATATATGTTAATGAAGACCTTAGAAAATGATTTGACTATTTTAAGTGAACAATGTAATTTTATAGTTGAATATCTTTAATTTATTAATTAGCTCTAACGGATTAAATTTCAGTATTTTGTTATATCCCTTAATTTTCAATGTAGTGACCCCAAAAAAATATTGCATGAAAAAACTGCAATAAATCATAAATGCGGTAGATAAAGGGTTAGTTTTAATTTAAAATATTCCTTTAACTTACTTCACTAAAAGGTGGTTCGGTATTATCCATTTTATTTACACCAACAATCATTTGCTTCACACCCAAAGTGTAAGCTAATAAGGCATGTTCTCGGGTCTGTCCATTCTTGGAAATTCCAGCTTCAAATTCACCAGTACCAGCCGCTACAATTAATACAGCACAATCGGCCTGGAAAAAAAATTTATTAATACATCTCAAAAGAAACAGCTTTGAATAACA
>BMAV01000451.1:98739-113674 GCA_019973955.1 Trichonephila inaurata madagascariensis
TGAATAACATAGAAAAGAAACAGCTTTGAATAACATAGAAAAGAAACTTAACCTCACCTGGGATGTACCAGTGATCATGTTTTTGATAAAATCTCTATGTCCTGGAGCATCAATAACAGTAACATAGTATTTAGCAGTCTCAAACTTCCATAAAGTGATATCAATAGTAATACCACGTTCCCGTTCTGCTTTTAGTTTATCCAAAACCCAAGCATATTTGAATGAACCTTTACCCATCTGTAAAAAACATTTCTTATTAAAAATTTCACATAACATTAATTAAACAAGTATTTATCAGCTGTTACTCTATTACATATGCAAACAAAATTCTTCATAGAAAGTTCTACAAGTTTAATACATGACTTAAAATATTTAAAACTATATTAAATTTCTTAACATACAACAGTATATTTTCTACACTATTAATTCATCTCTTCAATTTCTGCATTGTATAAAAATATCAAACTGACTTCATAATATTTCTGAATTAACATTAATGAAACTAAGAAATTACCTCTTGGGCTTCCTTCTCGAACTTCTCTATTGTTCTTTTATCAATACCACCACATTTGTAGATAAGATGCCCAGTGGTGGTAGATTTTCCAGAATCTACGTGGCCAATGACCACAATGTTTATATGGGTCTTGTCTTTAGGCATGTTTAAAACCTAAATTAAAGCAAATAATTTAAGACAATGGTATCCACTAGAATGTACACAACAATTAAATGCTACATAGTTAAAACATTAAATCTTATCAATTTAAAAAACATAGAAAATCAATGTTTTAAAAAATATTCAAATAGGATTTGTCATTCAAATATTTCTAGAATCAATCGAGTACAGAATGTGCTATTGATACTGACCACACCCTAGTACATATAAGTTTAAAAATTTTATGAAAAGAATTAACACTATGACAATGGATCCTGCAGAATTAGGCTTAGAAACATCCACGTGACCGTACGCTGGCAAGAATGCGGTAACTGAAAACATTAGCATTTTTGTTCCGATACGTATTAGCTACATATGTTCAAATCAAGAAGCATTGAAAATCTCTGCAAATTCCTACTAAAGTAAACTCATCAGGAGTCTCTTCTATAAACTGGCGCTTAACCGCACACTCTTTCCAGGATCGCGTCGATTGTGCAGCTATTTATATAATCCAAGAATAAAAACTCCGTATGTTTGACTGACAACATCAGGAATTTCGAAAGGAATTATTGAATACATTAACAGATTTAATAAACTCAGAGAGGGAGACGTACATATATCGCTATAACTTAAAACAAAATCAGAACAATAATTTATCAAGGAAATAGTAATTTGAAACTCTTGTAACAATCGGTACACAATTAATATCTCTACTTGCAAGATAGGTTAAACAGAACCAAAGATTACTCCACGTATCTAATTTGAAATTTCTCTAAAAAGGTATAAGCCTAAGGTTAAATTACTTCAAAAATAAAGCACTATTAAAAATACTGTAATATTTCATTTCGCATTAATGCGATCATAATGTATAGTTCTATACATCTAACAGTATTTTCAAATTTCCAAAGCATATCGGGGTTATTGACATTACACGTATCACTTTTAATTCAGACTAAATTTGAAAACTAATACCGTAATCACAAATGAACACTCAAATTACAGATGAATATAACAAATCTATAATTCCGAGATCAAAGAAATCAAGGAAGACAATAGCATCACGAGCATAAGGCAAATAAGCTCGTTTAGGATGTTGTTCCAACTACAAACGTCAGCACTCAAAAAAAGTCGTATTTAAAATAAATAATTCAATTCTTACTAAAAATGATATCATCTAGTGAAAGAATTAACAATTAAAAATACATATTGAATAATTTATACTTACTTAAACTAAAAATTTCGAAAGATGGAATGGGATTGACGAAAACACAACCAACACAGGTTAACGCAGACACAGAAAAGGTTGGACGAAGAGTGGTCACGTGGCTATATATAAAGAATTTTGCCAAGAATACAAGCCGCCGATGCCAATTCTTCAAAACAAAATGCTGCTTAGAAAAATTAAAGGTTGATTCAGCTGCTGTATAGTGTGGCCTTGCATTAGCATAATTTAATACTTCCTATAACTTTCCAAATTTAAAAATACTTATTACTTAACGAAATTACACATTGAAAGGAATAAAAAAAAGATCAAATCTTATTTTTAAATACTTTGAACATTCAATTCAAATAATAGAATGGTACAAAATAAAAAAAAAACTTAACAGGTGCGTATTATGTGATTCCCCGTTTAAAAACTTCAGCAACTTATTTCAGAAAATCATTCCTTAAGAGAATATTCTAAAATATTTTACGATTGATTTCCGTGTTGTGGATTTAATTTATGGCTTTGCATTAAAACAACACCCTGAGTGATTCGAAAAATGGGCACAATCAACTCCTGAAAAGACCCGAAAGAAATACCACTTCATTTTACAATGAAATAAAGTTCAGATGATTTTTTTCGAAAAATATCCTCTTTTTAAGCACAGCTTTCACTCCATCACTAATAATACAAAGAATATCCTTCAGTATACTTAAAAGGTAAAAACGTTATTCAAATGTGAGCAAATTCCCGTTGGGAGATCTCCCTTTTATACATTAGTCCGTTTGTACTAAATTTCACGTGCAGAAACGAACATAGAGTACTTTTACAGGAATGATTGTACACCGTAGGTAAAAGCACCGAGATGTAATCTTTATGCTAAAAATTAAAAATGCGTTGGTGTATGTCAGGGCTTAAAGCCCCAAACCCACCCATAACGCCCTTGTTCAAGAGATCCTTTTAAAAATTAATTTGGAGTTTGAAGATATGGTAGACTTACATTTCATTATTTCACTCTTAACTTGTGCGATTTTTTTTTTCTCTTCAGAACTCTGATTGTCAGAATATAGTATTGTAGGCATAAATCCTCAATTTTTTCTATTGATATCTTTTTTTTTGCGGAAGTGGTGGTGGTGGGGGGGTGCTATAAGTATTTTTTTTATTACTTTAAAATTTTTCTATTACTTTAAGATTTTTTTTTCTTCAATTATTTTAGAAATTTTAGGCTTTTGATTTTACGAATAAACACACACAGTCCACTAAAGACTGCATTTTATGTAAGATTAAAACTTAGTTGGTCGGTAAAAAGAAAAATGTAACTTCAAGAAATTTTTAGAACATTTTTTTATTCGCACGTATTCTAGAAAATAACTATTAATGTAATCTAGTTGTTTTCTCGTGTACACTATTCTGAATTATTTTTACCTGTATTTTTGTTATTACCAATCAATCTCTTTCCACTATACTCCTTATGATATTTCATTCTGAAATCAATTGTTTCCATTCTATCCTGATGCTATGAAAACAGATGTTTACTGAAAAGTGAATGAAGAGAAAGTGTTGAGTTTTCCCAATTGAATCACAAAGAAAAAAAAAACATTCCATGTTGAAAATTTTAATTTCAATGTGCTAGGGCAGCGGTCTTCAACCTTTTGAGACTCTTGGAACCCTTAGAACTATAAGGTGTTGGTCAATAGCGGTTTCCCACAAATGAATTGACACGACTCAATAAAACACAACTCACTGGGCTGCTAAAAGTTCTTTGTTTCACCCACACTATATGTAAACATTTACACTCAAAAACAAGGCGTGGCTGAAGTCGCGTCACAAGCGTCTCCCCTTTCGATGTTGAGATGTTTCCATCCAGCACGTAACAGGTGTTTTGGGGGAAACTTCATTACACACAGACACACACATTAGCTTAATAAAGCTTAAAATAATTTTTAAAGTAGATCAACATGTTATAGGTAATTTATATAAAAACAATTTTTAAGAAAGTATTTTTTATTTGTTATTTAAAAAATTATAATGTAATTTTAATATAAGTTTCTCATTATAATAATATTCATTTGGGATCCAAGTGTCTCCCACTCGTGCATTATATTTAGAAAATGGGATATATGCATGCATTTTTTTTTTACACAAACTATCGAAGCCTAGGTCTATTGAAAATATCTGCAGTGGCGCATTTTATATTAAGTGTTTAATGTATTTTTGTTTTTATAGCTACTCACGTTGAGAAATATTTTTCAATTAAATACATTGTTCGGAATGGCACTAAAATACTTATAGCGCTGTGAGAATATCCTGTGTATTTTGCATGAGAGAGAGAATTTGCAATCTAAAATTTAGGAGATATTCTTGCTTGAATTTAGAATGTAATGTCTGATCTATTGATAAGTCAATAAGTTGTTCCCTCTCCTTCATTGTAGGTATTTTTTTCCGTAAATGAAAAAAAAAGTGCATTTTCCATTAGAAAACTATTTAGTTTTACAAAACATTGTACTAACGATTAAAATTATTTCGTAGAATCCGGGATAATAAACAATAAAATATTGGCAATCTGATAGGTGGTACTTATAAAGAAAAAACACACTTTACAAGGGGTGTTCCAAAAGTAGGTTTCATAATCATTTTTTTTAAAGAGAAAATGGTACACCAGGGGAAAAAACAATAGTCATAAGAAACCGCATTCATTGTTGGTTAAACGACGGAAGAAGGGTTAGTGTGGGAGGAATGACGAATGCACAGAATGCTGAAGAAGAGAGTAGCAGTGAAACGGCGTGCCCGAGGTTATTCCAATACAAATCATGATGGCAGACAGACGGGGTTACCAATCGTGTGGAAAAGTCATGTCTCGTCAAATGGTTTGGTTGATCGATAGTGTTACATGTTCAGTGAAGGCAGAGTGTGCAGGATGAAGGTTAAAGTGGGAGTCTTTCCCCATCTACGAATGAAAACAACATTGCTAGTGTAGGGCATGATGTTAGAAACTCCATGATGTGTTGGGCTACCAAAAAGTGTCTGCTAGATGAGTGCTGAGGAATCTAACTCTGAATTATAAGAGTGTAAGAACGGGATTCAGTTTCAATCAATTTATACGGTTCGTGCAAGAGAGAAATGAATACCTGATCAGAAACATCATAGTCAATGAGATATGGGTATACCCTTTTAACCCAGAAACTAAGGCCTCCTCAATGACGTGGAAGCATCCTAGTTCACTAGTGAGAAGAAAATTCTTTCAATTCAATGCTGAAGGGATAGCAGGCTGTGAGACAATTCCTTGCATTGCTGAGCACCGAGTTTTACATAAGTGGCTTCTTCAAATCAATCGCAAGCTGCGACAAATATCCCAATGATTGTGGCAAGTATGTCAAAAAATAGTACAAGGTATAAAGTTCACAATGGCATGTATTTTTTTTTTTGTAGGAATAAATTGTGAAAAAAAATTGACGAAACTTACTTTCAAGGGATTCCTAATATTCTCTTTTATTATATATTCCTTTTTATTGTGATAAAGTTAAAGTATTTCAAAATAGAGTTTTTTTATTTCCAATGGTGGATTACAAGACAACTGAAAACAAATTAAGAAGCAGAAAAGATTGACAAATAACAAGAAACAAAAAAGTCCACTCTGTATAGTCTATAAATCACATTTTGTGTCTAGCCTCCCAATATCTGCTCTACATGGATTCAGAGTTGAGTGCACAGCAACGTGTCAAATGAATGGCGTCCATTTCTTCATTGGAGTCACACAGTTTACACAGGGGACTCTGGGCACTGCCTATCATGTTTAAATTCTTAAATAGGCAGTCGCGGCCATTGGAAATTCGAAAATAGGCCACAGCTCTATCTCGCGGCTATTTTGGAGTATCAAGAAATTTACTAAACCACACTTTTTGATTATTCTTTTGGTTGAATTTCGACCAGATGTGTTCTCTGTACTACTTTTTTCGTGATTCTTTTGGCACTTTGAAAAGGAACTCTATGGTTAGAGGTTTGAATGATTTCTGTCCCTTTCTTTGCCAAGCAATCGGCATTTTCATTCCCATCAATGCCACAATGGGGTGGAATCCATTGCATGGAAATGTCTGTATAGCCTTTAAGTAAATCGCCAATTAACAGTTGACATTTGAGACTATCTACTGATATAGGTGCCTCGATGGAAAATATTACTTGGAGAGCCACCCTTGAGTCACTTAAAGTAATTACCTTTGAAACGCGATCTGTGTAGCAAAGAAATTGAAATAGAGCAATGCGTATCAAAAGCAGTGTATCAAAGCAGTGTTTTCAGCATCAAAGGCAGTGCTGTGAATTCCTATTGGTGTATAAAAGGAGAATAAGTCGCAGCAAACTCCAGCACCTTCATTACCTTTATTCGTTAACTTGGAACCGTTCGTGAAAATGTATAGCCATTCATCCTCAGGGTATAAGGTATCCAAAGTCTCCAAAGAAAGGATCCTTAGGATTTGGCTATCTGTTTCTTTCTTTCGGACATAAAATAAAGATTTCAAAAAATAAAGTTAAATTATGAATAAATAAAATTTTTAATTTTAATGACTGGGATGAACTATAGATATCTGAGGTTGTACAAACTTCATAGGGAATGATAATCCATTTTGTAGGCATTTATAATTTTCTTTTCGATTTTTTTTATTTAACTCGGGCAACAGAGTTTGAAGAACTAATGTGCTAAGGGATCAGTGGAATAACCAAAGGGTTATCCGGAGAGATCGGATATCATCCCCCATGTCCAAATGTTCTGAAAAATTTCGCACTATCTCATTTAACAGAATTAGCAAGTAATAAAAAAAAACATGAACATTTTTCTAATAAACAAAATATATCAAAATATACTGGAGTAATTTGAGACGTGAACTAGTATTCCTGTGTAATAGTTATGACTAGTTCATTCTTTTCCAGTAAAATTATTCAGAACTCATTTCATGTTGATAGTTATTTTTTTGTTCACAATTTATATTTTAATTCAACAAATTACATAATTTAACATAATTTTACTTTCATATGTGTGGCATACTTATCATTATTATGATGTACATTTATATCATGTGGGAACGATAATTTAATTCATCGAAAACGAATATAAATGTTAAAGGAAATTAATGTTGTCCCTTTATATTCACATGTAATTCACTAGTATTGCCCAATCAACAGAATGTATTAATAAATCAAATATTTTATATACAAAATTCTAGTAACTATTAGATCAGTTTTTATAACATAAGTTTAATTTCTACTCCTCTAATTCTCTTGAAGAGCCTGTGCAGAGAATAATTGAACTAATGTACCATATATATATATATAATCTCGTTAGAAGATTCATTAAAAAAACGACATACCATAACAAAATCCCCCCAAAAAAAAACTATAAATTGTATTATGATTTAACTTTTTGTTCAAATTTTCTATCATTCATATCCCATTTTAAATGGATTTTGAAACGAAGAGTATCAACCATTTTAATTAAATTATTTTAATACTATATTTAAACATACTTAATCATCATCACGTTTATCCTTTTTCCATCTGTGTCTATACACAAACAGAAGAGTCAAAATCACTGTAAATGCAAAAAAAAAGTACACTTAGTGATGTGAAACGTTTCTGGAAGTATTTTAAAGTGTACTTTGAAAGAATTTTTGAAATGCAGCGGCTTTTAAGAGCTATCATATTACTCAAACTTTTTCAGTAATGATAAGTTATAGGAACAGAAATTCTTATTTATTTTGTGATGATTAAATATTTCATTCGAATTTTTTCTTTTAAGCTTTTTCAAAAATATAGAATCGAATCTAAAAACAAAAGAGCAATACATATAATATGCCTTACTTTTTATTTTTAAATCATATGCGTGTATGGTACTACTTAATAGTTACTAGAAATCAATTGTATAAGTTTGAACAGTTAAGAAACGAGATAACACAACACCCGCGAGCGCGTGTGTTATCCAACAAATTTTAAAACTTCAAAACCACATATTTGGACAGATTTAGTACTTCCTCTATCCCATAATAGTAACAATTGATGGATTTAATTTGTCCCATGATGATAGTAGTAAAAGAAAATAAAGAAAGCAGCATATATATTTAAATATATATTATATTAAAAAATAAATTATAAATATTACTCTAAATTTTTATTTTGCGAGTGTTCAGATAGTTTCTGGATTTTTCAACAATTTACAGCTTTTTAAACTTGTAGGTAAGATCAATCGACTGCGAAGCTTTGCTTTCCTTTCATTTTATGTATATTCTTTTCTGTAAGAATAGGTCTAATGGTGCTTGAAACTCTTTTTATAGATTTTACTTTTTTTCAAAATTTGAAATAATGTAAATTTTAAGGTCGTGAGCTGCCGATCTTATGGCATCTCTTTTATAAAGATTGACATGATTCAACATTGACTTCGATTCAAGACTTCACATTTTTGCGCTACAACCAACATATCTTACAGCTGCATTCGCCAGTATAATTTTCGTTTAGTTATTTACTTGATACTATTATTATAGGACAGAGGTAGTAACTGTTTGCTGAGTTAACATAGCTCTAGAGCAGCGCTTACTAATCGGGATCCATGGAAGCTTCGAGAGGATTCAAGTGGAAAATACGTATTTCAGGATCTATAAATTGAACTAAAGGATTCACAAGATAAAATACGAATACAATAAAATAATACTAATAAAGCAGTATAATGTTACATATAA
This sequence comes from Trichonephila inaurata madagascariensis, assembly GCA_019973955.1. Taxonomy (NCBI): domain Eukaryota; kingdom Metazoa; phylum Arthropoda; class Arachnida; order Araneae; family Nephilidae; genus Trichonephila; species Trichonephila inaurata. Next base: position 107,318 of record BMAV01000451.1, read on the forward strand.
GTACAGAAATTTGCAGAGGGCTAGAAGATACACGTATTTTTAACAGAAGCCTTTGTTTGGATGGGAGGGGGATCTGTTTCTAGAAAATTTTTGGAGAAATGTTTATTATATCATTGTTTTCTCACCATCTCATCTTGTGGAATATGGATTTAGTTGTATAACACAGAGAGAGAAAGAGTAAAAAGGGATCATCTTTATCTATAGCTCATAAAATTTGAGCCAGTTATAAATACGCTAAAATCAAAACATCCGCCCCATGGATCTCAATTAAAGGGCTTGCCTATTTTATATAACAGACTTAGGTATAGATTTGTATATGTTGTTTCCATTATTATGCTTAATTTTCAAAACTACTGGGTTGTTCGGAAAGTAATTTTTCGTTTTTTTCCCGACAAAAGATTTAATTGTATTTCTTCACACCCAACTACATACCTAAGCCACATAATTATTACATGTTTTGAGAGACGATGTAAGCAAGGCATGTGTTTGTGAAAAAGTCCAATTGATTTTACGCAGTAGTTTTTAGTTGGTGCCCTTTCAAATATGGAGTGAAAAGCAGTATTACCATCATATTTTAATATTGAAAAGGTGAAAATGTTGTTCAAGCAAGAAAAAAAAAAACAGGCGATGTGTATATGGAAAAGATGTATTGACAGTACTCCAGTGCCGAATCTGGTTTTCAAAATTTCGATCCGGCAATTTTGATGTTTAAGATGCACCACGTTCTGGAAGGCCAGTTGAAGCTGATAAGGACACACTAAAGGCATTAATTGATGCAAACCGGTGAATGACAACTCGAGAGATCGCCTAGAAGTTAAATTTATCTAATTCATAACTGTTCATGACCACTTGAAAGGCCTAGGTTTAACCTCAAAGCTCGAAATATAGGTTCCTCATTATCACGGAAAGAAATTTGTGTCGTTGTGTTGATGTCTGGTAACATCTTGTTCACAGACATCAAGAAAATGATTCCTTTTTGAAACGCTTCATCACTGGGGACGAGAAACTGAATGTCTTTAACAATGTCAAACGCAAGAGATCATGAAGTAAAAAAGATGAACCACAGCTCAAAGCATTTCGAAAGGCAATATTCATGGGGGGAAAAAAGGCGATGCTCTCTTTGGAGGGATTTTTCTTATAGCTTTTATTGGAGGACAACACAACGATTAATTCTGACGTGTACTGCCATCAGCTGGACAAACAGGATGATTCACTTTAACCAAAAATGCCAGAATTGATGAACAGAAAAAGTGCAGTATTCCATCAAGATAATGCGAGACCTCATACAAGTTTGGTAACTCGCCAAAAGCTTTTACATCTTGAATGGGATCTACTATCACACCTACCATATTTTTCAGAGCTGGAACCTTCTGATTATTATTTGTTTCGGTCTCTACAAAATTTTCTTTTAGTTGGTAAAACCCTTACTTCAAATCAGGAGGCTGAAAATCCCCTGGATCAGTTTTTTGCAAGCAAATAATACAACTTGTACGAGCGGGGAATCATACTACTGCCCGAAAGATGGCAAAAGGTATTGTACCAGAATGGGCAATGCATAATTTAATAAAATATTTTTTATATATGAAAATTGACTTTCATTTAAAAAAAATTATTTTCCGAACAGCTTAATATTTCTGAAAAAAGAATAATATGTAAAAGTTTTATACTTTAAAATTTGTAAATGACACTTTTTTATTGTATGTAAAACATTCAATTGCCATTTAATAAGCAGAAAAGGCTGGTATACCTTGCTCTAGAGCAGGGATGGCGAACCAATGGCACGTGACACAATGTTTTGGGCACGCCACCGATCAAAACGGTTTGCATTTTCATTCGAAATGACGAAGTATAATATGATGTATTACGAACAAACGCGAGCAGGGGCGGCTCTAGGGCCGGACAAACCGGACCCCTGCCCGGGGCGGCAAATTTTAAGGGTGGCATTTGGCTCGAATTTGAAATATATATATTTTTGTTGTTGTTACAGAAAATTTGATATATTTTCTGAAATATTATTGAGGGTGAATTCGGTATTTTATTTAATGCACTTTATTTCCTTATTTTGTACTCCGTATGTTTAATGTCAGTTTTCTTTTATGTTGAAACTTGAAGGTTTCGAGGCAGAAATATATTTTAAATAATGAAAATGGATATTTTTCCACAGCTTTCACTAGTATCTTTCTCCCCTCCTGGAGTGGGGTCACAATGGACATTCCTTTCTCCCGTACGATGTTTGGTGTCAGCAATCCAAAAGGGGACAGGGATAATAAGTTTTTGGTGGAGAGCCCCGAAAGATGTTTTATTTCAGTTTTGGGTGTATTTACTATAAGTTAAAATAAAAGCTTGTGTTTCTCACTATTAGTTAACTCTTTTTCGAAGAAATTTGCCTTTTGGAATGGGCAATTCCTTCTCTTACATTTTACTCGTTTAAAGAATAACAGATAATTATGTCCATAATTTGGAATTATTTTGTATTTTTTAAGACTTAAAATTATATATGTTGTGTGTGTGACGGGGCTTTATCGGAATTCTATTAATCCTTTTGGGATTTCTTTGGGGCCAGAATGGCAATTCTTTCCAACCAACCCAAGAAGAGAGCGTGATTATGCAGATAAGGAAATATATAGGAACGTTAGTATTTGCAGAGAGCGCTAAGTAAGGAAAGTGAAGTTAGTTAAAGTACTAAGGAAGAGAGTTAGTGCATGCTAGGAGTTCTGTCAGTCGGTTTAATAGTGCCAGTGCAGATAAGCAAAAGTGGGTCCGAGACCAGAAGAGTATTGCCTTAACAAGAGCAAGTCAGATGGAAGGATAAAATTGATGATTTAAGGACCGTAGCTGTTCGCCAAGGAAATAGCGGTAAGCTTGTATGTTTAAGCTTTAAGTATGGAGCGGATATTATTAAGTAAGGAAATAATCTATAAAGATAGATTCAGTGGTTAATTGAGCTATTTATCAGTATTAAGGTTTGCGTCGTTTCACTCCTTATCATAAGCCTCCTATTCTAGTGTTGTTGTACTGTATATAAATTAAAATCATAATAAACTGATTTTATTTTGGCAGAGTTTAGTTGTTCATCTTTCGTTCCCTCGGACATAGATCGCGTGGATGGTAGAGAGAGGATATCTCCAATAGTGTGTGGGGATATCACAATGTATACCGGGTGATCCAAAAGTCAGGAGGAACTTTAAAAATGAAGAATTCGAAAACGAATCGAGATACAAAGATACAGTTTGCACCAAACGGATGGAAAAAGAAACCGGGTTTTGTGTGGCAATGAAGAAAAAATAGTTCTATTGGCTACCAATAGATGGCGCTATAGTGTTTTATTACACCAAAAGATGATTTACTAATGAAAAAATTTTAACTTACAAGTCAGCTTAATTACAGCTAATTAGTACTACATTAAATGTTCAATGTGCTGTCCATCATTTAGAAATATAGCTGTAAGACGAGTCATCCCACTGTTCACAGCATTTAGTGGCATTTCTTGCGTTATGGCAGACATATTTTGGCGGATGATGCGGAGTGATGCCGGTTGGTCGCGTTACACTTTTGACTTCAAGAATCCCCACAGCCAAAAGTCTCAAGGTGTCAGATCGGGAGATCGTGAAGGTCATGCGTGATTAAAGTAGCAACTGATAATGCGATCCTCCCCAAATTTTGAGCAAAGCAGGCGTTGCAAAGGCAGAGAAATGTGAGGTGGTGCTCCATCTTGCATAAAGGTGACTGTTTGGAGTGTCTGTCGCGCTTGTAATTCAGGAATAATGTTGTTTTGCAACAGTGTTATATATCGCTGACCAGTGACAGAAACTGTTTTAAAACCCGTCTGTGTGACTTCCTCGAAAAAAAAAATGGACCAATTATGAAATCAGCAGTGAAGTCACACCAGACTGTCACTTTAGGCTGTTGCAAGGGTGCCTCAACAAATACAAGTAGATTTTCTGTGGTTCACACCCGACAATTGTGGGTGTTAACAGCGCTAGACAGTGTGCAATGCGCTTCATCAGTCCAAAGCAGTGTGAAGTCAGTCTCATGCTGTTCTTCCCTCTTATAGAATACCAAATTCACAAAATCTCGGCGAAAGAAGCCAGGAGGTTTCAGTTCTTGATTATGTTGCAACTTGTAGGGATACCGTCGAAAGTTATTCGCTTTGCTCTCCAGACACTTCCGTGCGACACTCTTGTCTGCCTCGAAACTCTCTTCTCGAGCACTGCACTCCGCACTTGCAGCAACTACCGACATGGATTGCCCCGTCTGCTTCACTGTCGTGGCAACAGCAGTGGTTGTTAAGGGACGTTCACTTGTTTGACGTGACACCAAAGAACCTATAGCTTCAAATTTCTTCATTTTGTTCAATGCAGAAGACATTATTGGTCCTTTGGTATCTCGCATACCCTTCATGCAGCGATATGCTCGCAATGTCACAATGGCTCTTTCCGAATTCTTATAATACAGTTTAACTAAAAGGACTTTCTCAACTATGGACAGCATTTCGCCTACCATTACCTGCTGCCTTTGCTCCTTTTTACATTGTTTGTTGCTTTGCATAATTCTACATCAGATATCCGACAGCGCCATCTGTTGGTGGCCAACACAACTATTTTTTTCGTTGCCACCCAAAACCCGGTTTCTTTTCCATCTGTTTGGTGCAAACCGTATCTTTGTATCTTGATTCGTTTTCGAATTATTCATTTTTAAAGTTCGTTCTGACTTTTGGATCACCTGGTATATAATTATGCTGCCTTTTTGTTCGTTATTCAAGTTTTATAGGTGTGTATCTATGTGAAACATTTTTTTTTAAATTATAATTTTTTGCTTTGGAAAGAGGGGCGGCATTTTCCATTTTTGTCCGGGGTGCCAAAACTGCTAGAGCCGGCCCTGACGCGAGTGACTGATCGCAGTTTTCAGCGAGATTTTCTCAGCTGAAAGAATTATCAGCAACGTTCACAAGTTTTGTATGCACCTTTATGTGACTTCATTTTAAAAACTGAACTTGTCCCAATTCGATTGGTTGGAAATAAACATTTGAAATGCACAACTCTGATTTCCAGTCTAGTTTAATGCGGATTCAAAAACTTGTTGAAAAAGGGAGAAAAAGTTGGAATTGATTGAAACAGAAAGATAAACTAGCAATATAAGTAAAAATGCTATTAATGAAATTTTGGAAACATGGAATTCGATTCCAGACACCATTTAACTGTTTGAAGAAGCTGGACCATGCTATTTTATATAATCATATTTTCATCTACCAACGCCTGCGAGTAATTATTTTCAGAGATGAAAAACAGTAAAGACTCATTTAGAAACCGTTCGGCAAATGACTGCATGCAATCTGCTAAAAGTAACATCTTACAATCCTAATATAAGTTATTTGTCATCTAATTTGCAACAGCAGAAATCACGCTAATGCTATTTTATATAATTTGAATTACATGTATAACTAAAACATTCACTACTATAAAGTATAAAATGTATTTTTTCGTAGAAAATAAAGAGTTTTAAGTTGTTAGCAATTAGTTTTATTATTTTTCCAATAATCACAAATCAAAATTATTTGCCGGCACGTTTATACTTCATTAAATATTTGTTTCGAAAAAAATGGCGCGTTGATCCATAAAGGTTCGCCACCCCTGCTCAAGGGTCCCATCCCTTATGATCTATTTTTATTAATTCTGATGAGGAGGTACGTCCCTCATTTAGGGACAGGTACTCCGTAACTTACATGCCACTTGCCTGCTCAAGAGAAAACGGAGCGGTTTTGGTGATAACCATAATCAGGTAAATGAGAACCATATTTGAGCTTGTCTATAAGATGAAAAAAAAAATTGTTCCACATTTTTCACACGACGGTTTTGAAGATATGCCGGCTTAATTTTATCCAGCATGCAATTGTTCTATATCGCAGATGGTCGTTGCTCTAATTGAAAATCAAATCCATGACACGAAGTTCACGACCTTCCGTAATCATTGGAGCCCTAAGCCCATTAAATTTGAATTTAATGTGCAATAATTCCTATTATTGTTATTGTAATCTTCAATTAATTCAAGCTTCAAACAGCGGTATAACAAATATTTAAATGTACAATGAATTAAACAATGCTATCGTTATTTTAATCGTATGTTATATATAATTAAGTTTAAATATATTTATTATATCGCAATTATATATATATAATATACATAAATTAACTAGTATAAGATAATTACAATACAATTATTTGCAACTAATAAAACAGATTTTAAAATTCTATAGCATGAAGTGTGGAAGGATTTTGGTTTTAATTTATGTAACTCTACAGTAACACTGTGAGAAAAATTCTATAGCATGAAGTATGGATGGATTTTGGTTTTAATTTA
>BMAV01000451.1:124045-151884 GCA_019973955.1 Trichonephila inaurata madagascariensis
GTGTGGTAGTTAGGAGAGGTGGTGCCAGCTCAGGTGTCGTCCACGTCACTTGACCATGGTTCAAAATTACGTGGTCCGTCGCCAAAAGCCCTCGTGTAGCTGAACAGTGCGACGTTAATATTCAATCAATCAATCAATTGGGTAGACCCCTGCTTACCTAATATTGAATTTTTGCACATTGATCAACTTAAATGTCTTTTAACAGCTGGTACAGAGCTACTTACTTTAAAAGATTAAAAATTTTAACTGTAGAGAAGCACAGTGTTTAAAACTTAAGAAAAAAACATATTAATTAATCTTAAATTTAATAATTCGTAAAATAATTGAGCAACAAATAAAAATGCTTTTTAATAAGAGGGATGATCTGGCGCTTCCAAAAAACAAATTTTCAACATGTGGCATCAATGTTGTCGAGTTTAATCGTAAATTTTTCTCCGGTTAATGTCTGGTCTTTTTGTCGACTATACTCAATTTTTTTTTTGTCGACTATAGTCAAAGTATTTTCAAACCTAGATTCAAAATCTAAATAGAGGGCATTTAAGTAAACGTAGGTTCAGGTTGTGTCTGTGACAAATGAGAAACTGTGAAAATTCGTGACATCCAATATTATACTCCCTTAGCTTAATTATGGCAAGAAAAGCTGAAATCATGATCCTTGTTTTAATAAAATATATACTGTCACACCTTATACCTGTGCAAATTAACCGCATTAAATTTAGTAAATAAATCTGGTCTCCCTTTGATGATTACATTTTCTTTTAAAATTAAAGTCACGATGTGGTTTAATGAGAGCCTCTATCGTAGACCCCCATTTACACCTCGTGGATCCCTAAATTATTTTTTCACTGACGTGGACCCCTTGCAAGTCATCATAGACCCCTGGGGTTCTATATAGACCACTTTGGGAATCACTGGGCTAGACGCTCAACGCTCGACACTGGCTGCCTTGGTGTGAATGTGGCCTTAGGATCGTAAGCTTATGGCCGAAGATGTTCAAATAGTGGATTCAACATTTATCATAGTGAACAATAATGGAGACTGCTACACCTTAATTTCAACTGTGCTTTAAAGTCCTCACGGGACTGAAAGTGATAATTAGGAGAGTGTGTTCAAGCTTAGTTAGGGGCCGCTTAGCCTAGTGGTCAAGGTATCGAACTCGTGGTCGGCGTATCATGAATTCGAGCTTAGTACCGCTGAAGAACCACCGTTCTGAAGGGGCTGATGCATGTTAAATCTGGGGAAGCTCAAACATCCTCCCGTAGGTGTGGTGTGGAAGTTAAGAGAGGAGGTGCCAGCTGAGGTGTCTTCCCCGTCACTTGACCATGGTTCAAGATTTCGAGGTCTGTCACTATTAGCCCTCGTACAATTTTATAGTGTGACGTAAATATAACTCTCCCTTACTATAGAGTGGATGATGCATGTTAAATTGGCTAGACCTCAACATTATCACATTGACGGGATGTGGAGGTAAAGAGTGAAGTATCAATTTAGGTGGCGATATCGTCATCTGATCTTGGCTCGAAATTATTGCTTGTTGTTAGTAGATCTTTGCTTCGGATAAATATAAAAAGTCCGTAATATTTAACAAACGTAAATAAATAAATAAATAAATAAAAATAAATGATAAACCTTTGTCATACTCTATTACTACAATTTAAATAGTTCTGCGTACGGAATTCCAAATGCACCGATTACGATAAAAAATATTAAAAAATTTCAACTCTGTAAAATAACTATGCTTAAACTATAACTCTCTTTTCCCAAACTTTTTCTCAAAGTGATGCATTTAAATCAAGTCGAGATACCCTAGTGGTCATGGTCACGAGCTCGTGGTCGGCGTGTCATGAGTTCGAGCCCTGTACCTGTGAAGTACTTCTGTGGAGAAGGGTTGATGCATGCTAATACTGTTGAGAATCAAAATTCCCCCTTAGTGTGGAGGTTCGGAAAGAGGCGTGACAGTTCAGGTGTCGTCCTCGTCACTTGACCAAAGCTCAAAATTACGAGGTTCATCGTCAATTGTTCTCGTGTTACTTTAGTAAGTGAGTGAGAGTTATATTAAAGTCTCACTATAAAACAACACTAACGCTATTGGCAGCGGACCTTGAAATTTTGAACGTCGGTCAAGTGACGAGGATGACACCTGAGCAGGCACCTCCCTCTCCTAACTACCACACCACATCAACGGGAGGATATTGAGTCTCGACAGATTAAATGTTCATTGGCCCCTTCTACCTGGAGGTTTTCAGTGGTACCAGGACTCAAACCCGCGACACTCTAGCCACGTGACCATAACCATTAGGCTACCATGGCCACTCGTATTGCTGTAGATTGCGATGTTAATAAACATTCCACTCATAGAAAAATTCAGACTTCGTTTTCCTCTATTGCAGGGAGGGCGAACCTTTTTGGATCAACGCGCCATTTTTTCTTAAAAAATGCTTACTGAGGTATAGACGTGCCGTTCAAATAATTTTGACTTGTGATTATGGGGAAAATAATAAAACTAAATACTGACAACTCAAAACACTTTATTTACTTCGAAAAAATACATTTTGTACTTTATAATAGCAAATCTTTTCGTTATACGTGTAATTCAAATTAAAGTAACATTATTGTGACTTCTGTGTGTTGTTGCAGATTAGATTACAAATAACTTATATTACGATTATAAGATGCTACTTTTAGTAGAATGCATGCTGTATTGGAGTTGCCAAACGGTTTCTTAAGCGAGTCTTTAATGTTGTTCCTCTCTGAAAATAATGACTCGCAAGCACAGGTAGATGAAATGGTTAAAATAGTATGGACCAGCTTCTTCAAACAGTCAAATGTATCTGGAATCAAATTCAATCTCATGTTTTCAAAATTTCGTTTACTTATAATGCTTGTTAATCTTTCTGTTTCAATCAATTACAACTTTTTTCTTGTTACAATCCATTTTTGAATCCATACTGAACTAGACTAGAAATCAATTAGTTGCATTTCAAATTCTTCCATTTCTAACCAATTGAATTGGGACAAGTTCAGTTTATCAAATGAAATCACACAACAGGGTACATAATAAACTTGAGCGTTTCCTATAATTCTTTGAACTGAGAAAATCTCACTAAAAATTCTTTGATTGAAAAATCAATTAGGAAATAAATTCTTCATTAACTTTTTCTTCGTCTGGTTTATCATGTATGTACATCTAATACTTCATATTGAACTTTGTTATTTTGAACTAAAATGCAAACCGTTTTGATTGATGACGTGCCCAAAATATTGTGTCGCGTGCCATTGGTTCGCCATCCCTGCTCTATTGGATTGAAAAAATAAATACAAGCTTTTTCAGAGTTACACACACAGTTCATGCATATTTATTTTCATTAATCATTAAAGAATTAATTTTCTTTCTAGAAATCGTTAAAGCATTATTAGTCGAATAACGAAGCTCTAAATATTTAAAAACAGAAATTGTTCTTTTACTTTATTAAAAATTATTAAAAGCAGATTTTTCTCATTATGTTGTATCATTTTTATAGTTTCTCTCATTTTTTACATAAGCTAATAACTGCAAAAAAGTAAGGAGATAACACATAAAATAAAATATCTATAATCTTTTGATTAATCGTATAGTTTTTGCTAAACGTATTTTTTTGGTACATTTTTCTTAAACTTCCATTTATAATTTTTTTTAAGATTATTTTAAATAAATTTTACTTAAGATTGAAAGAGAAAATAATCAGATTCCTTTTAGAAAAATAATCAGTGCTCATATGTCAATTAATAATTGTTTGTTAATTAGAAAAAAATTATCAATGCATAGTCTAAGCATTAATTAGAAATATTTATTTTTAAAACATCCACGAAATTTATAGAATATTTATCTAGAGAAGCAATTAATATTTTTTACTTAAACGTAAAATGTATTCACACAGGGATCTGTTCAAACAGATTTTAAAATTGTTCTTGATACTGAAGCTTCCATTTTTTTACTCTCCTTCAAAGGTTGTCTTCCTCGAAAATAAAAAGATTTGGGCCCAAATTTAGGTTATTTCCTTAGATTAAAAATATACACTCACATTAATGTCCCATTTTAACTTTACAAGTATATAAAGAGCATTGCATTTTATTATACTATTTTTTATCTGCGTCATATAAACCATTTTCTAGTATTTTAAAACAAATTTTCCATATTTTCTTACCTTTGCAGTGATACAAATTTAAAAGAAAAAAAATGTATCATTAAGTGCAAATTGTACATTTATGAAGCATTTTTAAATTTTAAGGATATAGTATGACAAATATATTTATTTTAACTAAATGAATTTATACTAGTTTTAGAGCATTATTATGCCTAAAAATGAATTCTGAGTTTAGGTCATGGTCTAATATTAGACAAAGGACAAACTTAATTATATATAATGTGAAATATTTCTTCTAATCGCTTGGAATCGTGGGAAAAAAATCCTAGAGTTATGCTTTATTTACTTTTAAAGTTATACAGAGGTAAATAAAATTATCAGATGATATAGTATGTGATTCTTTCTTTCAATTTCTACTATTAGTTCACCCTCTCCCTATATATATATATTTATCTTGTTCAAATTTTCAATCGTTAATAAAATACTTTCTACTCATTTATTCAAGATCAAATACATTTTTTTAAATTTGTAGTGGATGACACTCGATGTTAATACACATTTTTTCAAATATTAATTCATTAATTAAACTAAAAATGAACAAATAGTAACAAACATAATAGTCCAACAGCATATATAGAAAGGAAAATCGTTTTTTGTGTCCCTGTAGCGCAACGGGTAGCGCATTGGACGTCTAATCCAAAGGTCGTCGGTTCGAATCCCACCTGGGATGGCTTAATTTCTGATAATGTGATCTCTTTTTTCCTATACTATTTTATTAGAATAATTAAATTTAATTAACGAATGAATAGTAACAAACAAACAAAATAGTCCAACATCATATATAGAATGGAAAATGGAAAATTGCAAGGAAAATGGCTTTTTATTTTGTCACTTAATATTGTGATTCTGTCATATGTATATACATATTTATATTCATTGTAACTATTTAATAAAAAGTAATTAAAATAAAATTTTTCTTTGTGGACCTAAGTAGGAACTGACTTAATTTTTTTATATTACTTGTTTTAATGTCTTCTCATGTGGTTTTTATCAGTTGTCTAAAGTGTTTCCATATGCTTATATATAACTGCACATTGAATGTCTTTAAATCTTTTACATCAAATAAAACAACGGGATTCAAAATAATCAATGGATACTGGGAATATAGATTTAAAAAAGATAAGATATAGATAGAAAGAAGAAAAGATATAGACATAAAAAAAGATTTTTTTTTCCTTCAAATACGAACTAAGAGAGGTTAAAAAGAAAAAATTACCACATTTGTGTACAAACTTAAGAAAAATGCAGTTTTTGTCTGTGATATAGAATATAAAGTATTTTATATATGGACGAAAAACACACACACACACTCTAACATTTCTTAAATGGGATGAGATGGGGGAGGGGGGAGAAATGACACACTTTGATTACTTAGTACCAGTGAATATGGTATCCTAACAATAAAGTTTATAGTCCAAAGGTCCCCAAATTATTTTTAAATATAAATCCCTTGACTTCTAACTCTTTCAGTACATACACAATATTTACTTGTAAGATATTAAAAAAATGATAATCAAACAGTTAAACTATTTCTACATGAAATGCTTATTAGTAGATTCTTAAAAGATAATAAGTAAACAGTTTCAGTATAATGTAAATTAAATGTATTTTTTAAAAATCTCTACTAGAGAGACAGAAATGCCTCTTGTATATTAATGATAAAAGAATCACAAATAGATATTGGATACTTAAAAATTTGAATGCTTCATTATTATAAATAATGCTGACCGAGGATAGCTTTTAATTTTATATAAAAGTAGGGTTTAACCAGCTTTGCGGCTAGCCAACCTTATCTCTTTATGTGTGTAATACTGAGCCAATCTTTTTGTGTTCATGTGTGTGGGGGGGGAGTGTACGAGTTTAAATTGATGAAACTGAAACATATTTGTACTTACACAAAAATAACAATAAATGTTTTAAAAACATTATTTCAAACGACATATATAAATTTGTTCCTGAGATTATCAAAAAGGTAGGCCCTGCGAATGAGATTCTTGATGTTATATATTTTGATATTAGCATATTAATATATATATATGGTTCTGTTTCATATCTTATTAGAGTCAGATAAAGATCATCTCTTTTTACTATATTAAATTGGTACTCCATCCTTTTATTAAATCGAAATTTGTCAAAAACTGTGTTATCTGATTAAAGCCACATTTCTCAAGATAAGATGACGGGAAAAAATGACATAAATTTTAGCAATCATTCTTCGAGAATTTCTTATGGAGATGTAGTTTTGTTCCCATTAATTAAAGAAGGTTCTAGAAAATATGAGTATATTCTAACTGAGAATTTCTGGACTTTTTATGACATTATATTATTTTATTATTATTAAATGACAGTAATATTTTATCATGTGTGAACACTTTAGTTCAGATTATGGGCTCACGAAATGAGTTTTTTCTCGCTTTTTGTGGTCCTTTTTACGCTCCTATATTCCCAGCTGGGAATGCTGATTTAACCGAATTTTTAATTTGAAGGGGTATTATAAGTTTAATTTGAGATTTGATTATTTGTTCTTTCGCAAATTTTCGGAATGTTCCCAATTGCTGTTTCTTTACTATACTATCTATATTAGGGAACTGAAATGTTAGCAGACGAACAGGATAAGAACTTAAGTAGCCATGTAAATAAATAATGATCGGTGTGTATTTCATATTGAAGTCCAGATAAATATCAGTACACAGGCTTTTTTACTGCAACAGCATCTTCAAAGTAAAAAAAAAAATGCTGATCGCTTATTATCCTAAAAGCTATTCAGCGGCTGGAAATTTCTCTTGTACTAAAATAGAAGTCAGAGAAACCATATCCTTTATTAATGAGCATTTTTATCAGACAAAACATGCTTTGAAAACTTTGACGGTACGAATTATACATTTTTTTGCTTACTAACAAATAAAAATAACGCAGTTGAATTATTTTATTTGCCTCGTGTATAGTTTCCATTTCACCTCACAGCATACAATGCTTATAAATCTTATATCAGATCAACAAAACTTTTTTCATCTATAATTTTTGTTCAAAATCATAATAATATCCTCTACTCATTTCGAGCTGTGTGGATCAAATAATTAATCGAGTGAGTGAAATTTTTGCAAGGTAGATTTCTTTCGAGTATTTCTGTTGCTTTTAATAATGTAACAGGTATTATTTATTCATGTTTATATTTTTCCATTTTTTTTATATTTACCCGAAAAAAATACAGAATATATATAAAATATCATATAATTAGGCATACATCATCTGAATATGCATCAGAAATATTTGAAATTATCCTTATATATCAAATGATTTCATTTTCTTTAGCTATATCTGTTGCAGCAGACTGCATTTCTTTACGCATATCCTAAACAAAGCCTTCAGTTGATATTACTAGTATAATTGTCCATATTGATTAATTAATTTTCTTATATAAACGCGTGTGTATGAATAATAATATGGAGGGGTTTTTAATTATTCTTTATTTTTATTCAGAATAAGAACTTTCTTACTTTCAACGTTCGATACCTAATAATAATAATTATTATTATACCAATTAATAATGTATAATTATCTATGAATTCTTACTAAAAATTACTACTATGATCTATGCAGTTACAAAACGATACACTCATTTGATCACGCATAAGTGATTTGCCTGATATTGAAAGTCATGTCTCACAAAAAAAATATTTTTTCTTTCTCTCTCACACACAGAGAGAGAGAGAGAGAGAGAGCTTTAAACACTCAATTAGTTTTTAATTGTATAGTGAAAAAAATATTCTCAGGAATAAGTATTATTTTGTTTTCTTTAATGTGCTTTAGCGGGAGTCTCCTTTTGTGTAAAATTAAAAGGCCAAGAATACAAATTTTATTGACATGATGCCATATAAAGTCTTAAAATGAGCAAATATATATATATTTTTTATTCTTTTGTTTACTTATAAAATCTTAGTAATGAAAGTCAAATAATACGCGTTATACATAATCAAGGTGTCATATACGAGATAAGTAAATAATGCATATTTAAATAAGAGCCAATAAGATAAGAACCAGTGCTTGACTAAAATGACAAAAGAACAATGCCATGGCTGTTTTTATACTCAAAAAGGGTCGAGAGAGATTCTTCAGCGAGGGTTAAGAGGGGCGGAGGAACCTCCCCACCGATAAAAAAGGAAAAGAAAAAATCGTTTCTGCAGACGATTCATGACTGACAAGCGCCTCGCATTCTATTCGAATAGAGTCCCGACGACCAATATGAAACGTTAAAAAGGAAGATGTGCCTGGCGAGGCTTTCAGAAGTGCGTAAAGATCGGGCAACTCTCCCGATCGGCTTTTGTATCAGGAATGAAGTAAATAAAAGACAGGCTTTCATGCGTTTTCTAAAGGCTCGTTTGAAAAGCTTTCTTTAATATTAAATGAGGCGGTCGCGATAAGTGCGTCGTCGCGTGTCCTAAATGGAAAGGGCCGGTGTCAGAAAAGGAGCAGCACAATAGGCCGCAATCTCCGCCACTGACAAAGTGGAGGGTCTGAATATTTAAAGAGACGAGCGTCCGAATCGGCGTGTACCTGTTGGCAAGCGTGAAGCGTCAATCCATCTTTTGCACAGATTCAAACCATGTATCTATTGAGAGAAGGTGGAATTTCGCAAACGAGGCTCTTACATTAAATAGAGTCCGTCGGTGACGCAGATCTATTGTATCGATTATCAAATGTTCACTGTGACAAGTCGCGGAGATCACATGCGTATTACAGAGCTAACTTTTAAAACGTTTGCATCAACTGGTTGTAAAATATTAAACAAGGACCAAGTGTGCGTGCTTTCGTGCATTAAAACGTCACATTTGAATGCTTTGTTCAGTTTAAGGGATGACCCAGAATGCTAAAGTGGTTTTAAACAACAAAACGGGGTTTCCTCGTATTTACATTTCAATAAAAAAGGCTTAAAAACAGACAATAATGAATAAAATAGGAATTTTTAGATAAGAAAACGTTAATTTTCTTAGCTATCTTGCTCATAAAAGAGATGGGAATTTTTAACTGTTGTTCAACGTATATAAAATTGACTTATACGAATTTAATTAAACATTAAAATAAGAGTTTCTGATTTTTTTTTTTGGCTCTAAATTGTTTTCTAAGTTACAATTACGGATTAAATCATTTAGTATACAGGAGAGACATCACAAACAGTTAAAAAAACAAGAGAACAAAAAGCTACATTAAATTCCCTTACTTCATAAGATTTCTTTGAATTTAGGAGCTAACTTTTGATTCTACTAAAATCTATTGACAAATGAAATGGGAAATATACATAATTGTATATTTAATTGTCTTATTTATATATTTATGAACTTAAAAAAAGTAACTCAGTAAGGAGATACTTGTCTGAAATCATTTCATTGAGTAATTTTTTTTTACTGTAAAAATATATGCAATTGTCAAGGTTATTTTAAGCTAGATATACATTAGTTAAAATGAGAGAGATTCGTTTTTTACGTACTCCAGAACGGCAATTTTAAACATATTTTAAAATAATTTTTATTATGCTGTTGCTGGTACTAATTATTGGATCTATAATATTTGCTTATTTTCAAAACTATTTGTTACTTATTAAAACGTATTTTACTAATTCGCATGCATTTTGTTTACAATGTTTTTTTTTTCTTATTTTAAAATTTCGGTTAATATTGTAGATATAATTGGTACATTAACAAGCTATTACTGAAGTTATTTGTTGAAAAATTTTGTAATGACCCTGATGATATCAAGGTTTTATTAACAAAGATGTCAGAGATGAACATCTTTGTCCCAGCAAAACGGAATTTTTTTTTCTGAGTAATTTTTCACCAACAGCAAATATTTTGAAAAGGAATACACACATATTTGCTTTGGAGGATCAGCAGTATTTTAGGGTCTTTATTAAAGACTTAGTTTGCCTCTTGACAAAATATTTTACAGGAACGAAAATAAATTACAATAATCAAGTGTAAAAGATGTAAAAAAGTAGTCCAAAGATGTAAGAAAGTATATATATTCTTCTGAGATTGATTTCCATTTTGAATCAAATCATTTAGAACAGGATTGGCAATATTATTTTTTCTGATATTTTAAGCATTAATTTACTTGACCGTCTAAGAGTTACAGCTAGTTTTTTTTAAATTAATTACCTCGCAAATAAGTGATAACGTAAATGATACGCAATAGATTTAATTTTATTGTAGTTTGACTTTGAATAATTTCACGCTGCCCTCTCTCGGGTAAAGCTGTGATGATAATCTCAGTTGGAATATAATATATCCATCCCAATTATTTTATTTTATTTATTATCATATTAATTTATATACTAATTATACTATTGATGCATTATTTTATAAGTAAAAAGCAATTCTAATTGACAAATATATTCCTTATTAACTTAACTCGGTGGCGCGAGAAACCATGAGGGCCAAGGCCTACTGCACCCAACTCAGTATACGCGACCTTGGACCATGAGGTGCATGAGCAGATGTTCCGGTCAGGTCGTCAGTCGACGCGAAACCCCCAGTGTTGAGTTCCCAAGCTAGCTTGGTACTCACTTTATCGACTCACTGAAGGGATGAAAGGCTGAGTCAACCTACCCCAGCCGGGGGTTTGAACCTCGGATCTCTGGTGTGGATGCACGATGCACTAACCATTCAGCCACTGGGCTTCATATTCCTTATTACATACCATAATTATTCCTTATTACATTATTTGTCTGGGTGAGTAAGTGAGTGTTTATTAATATGTCGCTCCTTTTAAGTTACACTTCAGATATTGACAGAATACCCAAGAGTACCAAGCTCAACCTAATGGGCTTAAAACTACAAACAGACCCAGTGGAAAGTAACCACCCCCTTACTCTGCCTTTATCGAACAGAAATCACTTTTCCCCCCTGTTTTACAAAAAATACGCAAAAGCAACTTTACTTAGCTTATAAAAACAAGTGTTTTAACATATAGTTTTAAATTACACCCAAGTTTTAACAGGTCTCGTTAAAAGATTGAAATTACAAAGTTTCAAAACAGGCAGGAATGTAAAAGACAAAAAGCTCACAAAAAATAAGGTAGGGGGAGAAATAACATTTAAATCTGCTTACAAAGACAACATTTATACATACATACATCAATACAAATGCGTAGTTAGAAAGCAAAGGCAAAATAAAAGGACACATTATAATAACTGAGATTAATTATTTATTTGAATGACGCGACTCCTCCAATTAGTACTCCCCCTTTATTTCTTCTATTTTAAATAAATAATCATATTTTCCAGAAAGGAAGTGATTCATTTTTAATTCCCCTCTTTTTTGGATAAACATTATCCCAATACTGGAAAAAGCAATCCAATATCATCTAAGGTAATGTTTCTCAACTCAATTAACTCTAAGGACCGGTAAACTATTTTAGTATTTTATTGCGGACCGGTAAGGATATTGCTTTGAACTAGTGGCATAATATTTACGGATACAAAATTGTGGAACTCAAAAAATTTTTCGATTAGTTTATATTTCTAATCATTTACACACTCTCTACGCTAGGGGTGTCAAACTCGCGGTCCACAAAGAACTTTTTTTGCGGCCCGGTCAGCGTATCGGCACACAGTTATATATGATAAAATATCAACATTTCTCCCGAAATATGAAATATAGTAGCAGAGAAGAGATGCTAAGTGTCAGGACGTAAACATTAAATTTTTCTTGTTCTCTTATTTATGTTTATTATAATGCATTACTCGAAATAAACTTACTTTTTTTATGAATATTGATTTTTTTTTGCCTCCCACCTAAGGTTAAACCTTGTTTGTTTGGCCCAAGTTAGCCTCTTTGAGTTTGAAACTCTTGCTCTACGCTGTAAATAATGCTCTCCATTTGAAAGACTGGCAAATAGGTTTTGCTGCTTTGCGCCAGTCTATGGACCAGAAAATAGTTTTCGCAGTACGGTAGTTGAGAAGCACTGACCTAAGGTATTTGTGGTCACGCGTTGCAGAAGCAATCTTGATTGATGAGTATAATTAAGAATGAACGAAAAAATTATTTATTATAGAGTGGGACCAAATTTTTTTTAGAGTTTTTAGATGGAAAGCTTAAGGTATCCGACTACGTTCGGAACCGTAAATTTGCAAAAGCGTAAAAATGGATAATATTTATGATATTTAGTGTCACTTAGATTAGAAAATGTACATAAAATTGTTTTAAGAATAGTATTACAAAAAAAAATTATTTAAGTACAATATTTTGACAAAAAATGAACATAGAATGACCAGTTTTCAAAATATTCTCCTTTTGAGAAAAATGCTTCTATTATAATAATATTTTGCCTGTATATAGCCCAGCCCTCTGTACAAAGGCTCAACTAGAATTTTCGAAACATATAACTTAGAAATGGGTTTATCCATGTTTTACGACAACAGAAGGGAGAAATTTTAAGAAAAAACGCTGATAATTATTTCAATTGGTTGTAATTTTGAAAATAATGTGATTTTTTCAAAAATCATAGTTGAGCCTCTGTACAGAGGTCTGAGCTATATACAGGCAAAATATTATTATAATAGAAGCATTTTTCACAAAAGGAGAACATTTTGAAAAAAGGTTATTCTAAGTTAATTTTTTGCGAAATATTGTATTTAAGTGCTTTTTTTTGTCAAAATGTCCTTAAAACAATTTTATACATGTATTCTAATCTAAGTGACACTCAATATCACGAAAATTATCCATTTATGCGCTTTTTTAAAATCACGGTTCCGAACGTAGTCGGATACTTTAAAAAGATTTTTTTTTTTGTCAGAGGACATGCGAACACATAGTGGTCAGCGTTTCCAACAGAGCCACAAAGAGAGTTGATGGTAGGTTTTAATTTAAGGTAAGGTATTTAATTTAAGGTAATTTAAGGTAAGGTATATAAGGTTAGGTTTTAAAGATTTTATTGATATAAGAGTGAGGGGGTGAAAATACCCACATTTACACCATTAATAGTAGCGGAATTTTAGCATAATAATCTGGAATATAGCTAAAAAATTGTTCTAAAATAAAAAATGTATTCCTTATTTAATTAAGAAATTTAGATTTATTGTTAGGAATTTTAAGAAGTGAAACTGATGATCAACTATCAGTGTAAATATAAATTTTAACGTTGTTAGCTACAGTCTTCTGAACGAAGAATCCGAATGAGGATATCCCTGCCTGAAAGACAGTATTATGGGGTTTTAATCTGAAGGTATAAATTTCATTAAAGGACTCCAATAAAAAATGCACACCGCGAACCTAGTCTCGACTCCAATTTCGGATCTGATGGTGTACACCTCCTACTTAGTGGGGCCTTGAAATTGATTGAAATAAACAATTTAATCAAATGCTTTCAAAAAGAGGAGGGAAAGAGAGGAAATTTTCATACTGGAAGAATAATCAGTAATATTATTAAATTTAGTGTTTCGAAGTTTTTCAGATTTAGTATTTAAGAAAAGCTGAGTATAACTACAACGGTAAATTAAGGGAGTGCCGAGATACGATTTGTCAGTCGTTTTCAGATGAAGTGCTATAGTCTTTCGAGATATTTAATACATGTACACATATATATTCATAGCGTTTTGATCTGGTGAGATCTGTGTATGCGAGGCACCCCAGATTCCAACGCCATAGGTTACAGTAAGCTCAGTCACAGTAATATACTATACTTTAAAAATTTTAAAGTTAGATTTAGAAAACAATGTTCCATTAAAATATAGAGATAATTGCTTGATCTACCTTTTAAAAAATTATATGAAGGAACCAGGAGAAAGAGAAGGTTATCAATGATTAACCCGAGATATTTAATAGAATTAACTTCAATAATTACATTACTAATTTTACAGATAAGTTTCCTTTGGAACACTGTACCACCATGGACTGTACACCTGAATGCAATAGAGTAATTTTTTTAGGGGAAACTTCCAGTTTAAGTTTTTAATGTTGATAAGAGGTTTGGTCAATAACTGTATTGGTGTTGATTTTTAAAGACCTTCGGGCCTTCCCTGTGGAGACAACAGCAAGATCGTCTGCAAAAGCCTGCATTAAATAATTTCCTGAGTTTGAGTCAAGTATTGAAGTAAATGCTCCACTAAGTAAGACCGAGCACCGAATTTTGTGGACAGCTTTAATTAATTGTTTGAAAGAAAAATTAGAATTGCAATAAATAATAATCGATTAATAAAATATGAATAAATAACCTTGCAAATAAAGAGAAATATTATAACTATGGAAAATTTGAGAGAGAAAGGTTATTTTTATATATTATCATCTATTACTTTTAATAGCAATAAGAGTCAAAGATTTATGATCAGAAATTCTATTAGTTTTAGTAATAGTAATTAGAATGTTAGTTACGCATTCTCGAAGGTGCAATGTTCACGAAATCTGAACTGATTTTTGTGTGGACAATGTTACTATTAGTGAAATCTATTAGCAAAAACTTTTGTTGAATTAGTTTTCTGAAAATAGATAACAAACAACCCAGCTAATATGAATTGAAAGAAGATGAATCCTTACATGTTTTAAAAATAACTTTAAATTTAGAATTTTTTAAGCTGTTAGGGAAAATTAGGAAAAGTATGATAGCGTAATACGCGCGTAATTCAATAGTTTTTATAATTAAATGTAGATATTTAGAACATATCAATTTTCAAATATTATAAATAAGATCGAGGACAGGGGACTTAAATTTTTACGCTTTAAATTTCTAAAGACAATCTCTACCTCCTCCAGAGAGCTATTGGAAACGGAACTCGCGATTTTAAACCTCGGGAAAGGGAAGGGGACGAGAAACCTGAGCTGGTACCTCATTTCCCAAACTTCCACATACACTACTTTGAGCTTCGACTCATTTAACGTGCATTAACTCGGCGGATCTTTAGTGTCAAGAGGAATCGTATCCATGAGTGAGTGAGTGAATGAGTGAATATTAACGTCGCTCTATTCAGCTACACGAGGGCATTTAGCAACGGATCTCGAATAGAGAATCCATCTCTCGACAGAAAGAACACATGTGAGGAAGCGACCATGACTATTCGGGTACCGTGGGACCACATTCGAATGTAGGAATTCTGGGAGAAATACTGCTGAACTAAATGATCTGTGACGTTAATAAAAAGGAAGAGTTTTAATAGTCCTTTTTGTATGTGTATATATGTGTATGTGTGTGTATATATATATATATATATGTATGTATGTATATATATGTGTGTGTGTGTGTGCGTGTGTGTGCGTGTGTGACATCTGAAATTTGAATATTTTGTCCTGAACTCTTCAAGAGTACAAAGATGCTTTTAAAATGATTCAAGATTAGGTTAACCGATATGTCAAAAAAAATTTTTTTTCTTAAGTTCTTACTGCCTTCGAAATCAATTCTTTAAAAAAAAAATCAAAATTCTAGTAACAAATAGTAAAATATGCAATTTATAGTTTAAACAAAATTTTTTTGATTAAACTCGGATGTAATATGTATAACATTTCTTCACATTAGAAAATTAATTAACAGATTAAAAAAAACTATTGTAAATTATTGATTCATGTTCAAGAAATAACTCGAATTATAAATATTACAATGATATGTAAACGTTCGGACTTTGAACATATCTTGAAGAATTTTGTAATGCTGTGTTCTATTTAAAATTCTAAGAAATGCAATCAAAATCAAGAAGTCCTTTGGTTATTTTACCAGATATTGCCTTATTTTCCACAAAAAAGGATTGTATTCAATATATGCAACAGTTTAATAAATTCCCTAAAAGCTCAATCGGCAATCTTTTTATCTTTTTTAATGCCGCATTAGGTCGGTTGAAATAAAATAAAGTTGTACTAATTTATCTGGAATCCACAAAAAAGATTATATTAAAAAATTTGACTTAGATATATTTAAGGATATATTTTACTATACTAGAATACCCCAATGAATTAAAAAACATCAACTCTACATTTTAAATAAACTCTAAGCATAGCGTTGCCAGTGAACAATTGAATGACTTTTTCCCACTTTTTCATCCATCATAAAATAAATAACGGAAAAATTTTAACTTGCATCCCATTTGAGAAACAACAGTAAAAAAAATTATATTACATTTATGATCAAAATATTTAAACCAAAGCTTTCTTTATCAATATATGAAAATATTTTTATTGTCATTCATATAAATATATTACTCGGGAGAAATGAACATGAGCAAATCAAATATGAAAAATGAGATATTGGGAAAAGGTTGATATGATTAATACCCATTGGATTATTTTTTTCCTTACATTTCTGTCAAGTCAAACATTTAAATTAAATTTTTTTTAATGTTTTGAGTTTTGCTTGTTTTTTTTTTATCACAAATTCCATCAAACGCCATTATATAATTTATGAAACAAATTTTTGACTTAAGAATTTAGCTCATGCTCATCTGCTAGTCATATATTTATAGAAGATTAAAATTCATTATTTTTTTCTTCATTACATTATATTGTCTTATTTTCATTAAATCTCCACGATACGTAAATAAACATTATGGTAAAGAAAGTTTGTAATAAAATTAGAGGTTTGTAATAAATTAAAGTCAGGAGGAAAATAGCCTTATGAAACTGAAAAATATATTAAAATTCTTTAATCTAAATTTTATGGATTATTTTCAGATTTAGCAGAAGCTATTTTATCCGTCACAGTGTGTGTGCGTTCACATTCTTTTATATTCTAAAAACAAAAAAGTTTATTCAGGGAAAGATGTTTTTAAGAGTTACAGACTGTGAACTAATAATTTTAATGGTAATATATTGTAAAGAAGTTCACATTAAAAATCAAAATTTACATTTTATTTTTTTATGTTTGATATGCATAACATATGCATGACATTTCTTATCCATTTAAATATTTCATTAGATATGCGATGCGCTAATTCATCTGAAACGGTTAATATTTTTTAAATCATTTTATGTAATATATATAAAATTCTTTTAACTTAAGTTGGAAAAATAAATGATATAAGTATATAAACCTGACTTGTTTGTTTATTTACCTGATGTTAGATTTTTAAGCCAATATTTTAAATGAATACTTACTCAGTTTGAAGAGCAACAAATCTATTTTCATCATCTGCATAGCTTTATTTTTGTAGACACTATATTTTGGAAAAAAAAATTAAACTAGTTGCTTGACATTTTTATCATAGAGCTAAATGAAACTTAAATTCTGGGTAAGTGAAGAAAATTCTCTATAATGTTTATATATTGCCATAGAGATTTAACAAAAATAAAATGTACTGTGAATTTTTATTACAGAATATCCCCTGTTGTACAGAAGGAAAAGAAGTCATCTTCCTCTGTCATCTAACCTTGTTTCACAGATGGGGGATGGTCCCAAATCTTGATTCCTTTCACTCATTTCACCTATTCTCAAGCCCCTGATCTCAAATTTGCCGTCACATTCCAAGCGTTCTAGTTTCCTATTGGTTAATCTAGCGCAGGAGCACCCAGGTAAAATCCAATCGACGAATAGAGAGCCAATACGGGGGCGCGGTGTTTGAGGGGGGCCGCCCCTTCTGATCTATAAGCTATCATTAGTATAGATATTTACTTTTCTATTCTTGATTCACTTTCAAACGAGAAAATGGGTAAGTTCATGGTTCCTAAGTTCTTATTTTATATTGCTTATTTTTAGTGAGGTAATTTAAAACTCATGTGTACTAGACAAAGTTAAAGTTTCAGTTATTTATATATTTCCCCTTTATTATTAAAAGTGTAGAAAATATTCCTTTCCGGGTTTTTTAAATTCTTTTGAAATTGGTTTTAAAGAAATTAAAAGAAAACAATATAAATTTTTCCATCTTAACATGTCAATGCATTCTAATTATTAGAATTATTATACATGTGTCTAATCCTAGTTATTTGAAATTTTTTTTAAAAAAAATTGAAACAATTTGTGTTTGAGTGAAATTTGGAGAAGGAGCACTTGTATTTGCTTAAAAGTATATTATATATAAGTTAATTAATTCAATTAGTTGTAAAAAAATTATTTCTATATATAAATTAGAAACGAATTATATTAACTTGCATTGTATCATATTTTTGTCTTTTTGCATTTTCAAAGCTCATAGCATTATTCTGAAAAATTTTCTGTATCATGCCAAAAATTCAATTATATATCTAAGAACCTCTTTGAAGTATATAAGAAATCAATCTCATTCTCTCTATGGGAATTCAGCTATGCGAAAGATATGAAAAATTCATTTTAAAAAAGTGATAAATATGCTGTTATCAGAATCAAAATTTGAATTTCATGTTTATTTACATAATCACCATATTACAAATAAAAAAATTTATTGGAAACTGATTACTTTTACTAATATTAGCTTTAGTTACTTTCAATTAGTTTAGTTCTTCGTTAATGTTTTGATAATGAAAAAATTCCCCAAAACAAGAGATTAAAAACTTAGAGACGGAATGAAGTCTTTGACTTTCTGTGAATTTAACACTTTTAACTTCGTATTAGCTAATGCAATGTTTGAACATTTGAGTTCTAAATTAATTTACACAGTTTAGAAAATAATTCTATAATATTTTGAAGAAGCGTGTGAGACTCATGTTATATTTATTTAGGAATTTAAGAAACGATTGTATGCTTTTCTTCTGAATCCAACTTCCATTTACAGAAGTACAAAGCCCTACTATGCCCATTTCAGGAAAAATTGTAAGGCAGGAAAAACTTTTGTCTGACACGTCTTAATGTTTATGCCTTATTCATTTGTTTATAAATTATGAAACTATTTGTACAAGTATATAATTTTAAAAAAAATAATTTTTTGTGAATTTTATTCACCTTTGTATAAAACACACACCTTTTGAAGAGACAGAATTCATTTTCTTCAATTCTTTCATGTGATAAGTATAGATTGTTGTCCAATCGAAGGTGAGAAAATGAATCTTTATGACTTAAGTATTTCATATTACGTGATTTTGTCAATCGTAAATTGGAAAAATTGGCAAAAAACTGATTGTGGCAGACAATTTTGGTGGGATTGCTTTATGATGTTTTTGCTTTCAAAATATCTTTGCGCGTATTTTGTTTTCTTGATTACATATCAGAGGAAGTGATTAGTAATCCCCAATGGAAGAATTTGCTTTGACTAAGAATTGTTTTGTTTTCAACCTGAAATGAGAAAAGTATGAATAAAATAAAAGAAAGAAAATGTTCTGAAATTTTCTCGTTATTTTGTTCCTTAAATTCCACATTCTATTGAATAAGTTAATTTCAGCAAAATATTAATCAATAGAGAAATTTTCGAGAGCGCTATGTAATACGCAGCATAACTTCCTTACTTTTCTTGAAATTAAATCTTTAATATTTGAGTTTCACTTAGTAATACTCCCCCGTCCCCAATTTGTTCCTACATTAATGTCAAACATTTTGTCGCAAATTAGTTGCAATACTTAAATACTTTTGATCGATTACTGATTTTGATCACTTTAAGGTTTTGTTTAATTATTTTTCGAAGATTTCCGTGTACTATACTTTCAATCAACAACATTTGTTTACCAAACATTCTCTTCTTCCCCCATTAAATCAGTATCAAATTAGTTTCCAAAATCTAGGGTTCACACACTCTAAAAGATAAATTTCTTCCTAGTGAATGCATGATTAACTAGCTAGAAGTTAAGGGGAGTAGGAAACCTCTATACCGACAAAGTTAAGTTGATTGTTTTCCAAATGATCTATAGTTTTTTAAATCTCATCATCCTCTCTTTCTTCCTTTTAAGTTATTTTTCTCTCCTAACTTCCTTTGTTTTTGTAAACACGAGTCAGCCTCTGTTTGTCGAGGCGCTCCAATGCCTGTGCCATGTAATCACGAGGCTCAAAGTTAAGTTTTCTCAAAATTTCTGGTTTTGATACATTAACCATATAAATGATGAAGTTACATCATATGCACTCCAATGATAATACTTCTATTTGTACAAATATTTTCTTCGGTACACGAGACCATATTAAGTGGCTTACGCTTTCATTGGGATTTTGTGTACCTCCATGTAAACACTTTTTTAGCAATTTTGGATTAAATGTTTTGATTTCCATCATTCATTCAACTTTTAAGCAAAAACAAAATATTTTGCTTACATTTAAATATGGGCGTGGCTCAGTTTCAATGGTTATTATTTTAAAATAGGTTTTAAGGGTTTCTAACTACCCTAGAGGTTAAAGTAAGGTATTTTAAGAAAAATCTATACAATTTGAAAATGTAAAAATCTCAAAATTGTCATATAAAGAAGATTTTAGGTTTCCAACACCCCTTAATATAATGTAATTACTTAAGGTTTATTGATTTAAGAAGGGAAGGAGGGAATGCTTTGTTAGTAAATGTTGGTGAGTGATAACATAGCATCCTGAAATCCCTGAAAAATAATTAAACAAAATCATAAAATCATCGGTATCAATAATCGTACAAAAGTATTCAAATGTAGCAACTAATTTGGAACAGAGGGAGTATTTTTTATTGTTTTTTTACATTATGAAGAAAGAAAAATGCGCAATGCAAGATAATGCAATTAATGAAAAGTGCCGTTTTTCTGGTAGAAAACAATTTATTATTTAATATTATTCATTGTCTTAAATAAGTTTTATGCACATATTTTTTACTGTCAATAGTTTTGAATTTCTTATATTATTTAAATATTTATTTCTTGTAACTGGCTTATCTGTATTGTTGATACATGTACATTCAAGAGCGTCATTTTTGTACGTTTTTATGGGTATTTTCTTATGCAATGTATAAAAATGTACAACAAATGAATATTATGAGAAAGCAAAAGTGATTGTCAAAGTAACATGCACATTAACAAGCAATTTAAAAAAAAAATTAAGTCAATTCCTATTTAGATCAACAAAGAAAATTTTTATTTTAGTTACTTATTATTAAATAATTACAATTAATTTAAATATGTATACACATATGACAGAATCATAATATTAAGTGGCAAAATAGAAAGCGATTTTCCATTTTATATATGGTGTTGGACTATTATTTTTGTTTGATGCTTTTTATTCATTCATAAGTCACATTCTTAGAAATTAGGCCATCCCAGGTAGGATTCGAACCCACGACCTGTAGATTAGAAGTCCAATGCGCTATAGGGACACGACGAGCAATTTTCCTTTTTATGTAAGGTGTTGGACTTCTATTTTTGTTTGTTACTATTAATTAATTAATTAATTAATATTTGAAAAAACTGCATTAACATCAAGTGTTATCCACTTCAATTTTAAAAAAGGTATTTGAACTTGAGTGGATAAATAAAAAGTATTTTATTAACGATTGAAAATTTGAACAAGATATATATACATATAAACATATATATATAGGGAGAGTGTGAACTAATAGTAGGAATTGAAAAAAGAATCCAACAGATGTTCCAACCGATATTATATGTGTTTGGCCCACAACATTTCCCAAGATGACTCAGTGCCATAAATTGAAAGCAACGAACTACTAACCTACGAACCACGCGATATCATATCATTATATTACCAAAAATTTATCAATATTGCATCGCAACTTCCATTACATATATACATATGGCATCATTTAATCCCAGTGTTGATAATTGTTCTGTGATTAACTTACATATCTTTTGACCGTTAAGACAAAATTAATTTTAAAGTGAATTAGAGGTAATTTTCTTATCTTTTCTTTATTTGGACATAAATTTTAATGCATTTTGATTAGACATGCAAGACTGCAGGGTTTCAACTTTGAAACAAAGAGGAAAACTATTCCCTTACAATCGATACTAGTTCTGAAAAAACTTTAAAATAATAGAATTTAAGAATGAGCTTCAATCTTGAATGTCTGGTTAAGCCGAAACATACTCGCGGCTAACCAATAAGACAATGTTGCGTGGCAAAAATTTATTACTCTCTACACAGTATCACAAAAAATCTCAACTATGAATGAATGTGAGGTAGCATCTTCACAGACGTACACACACAAATGATGAAATAGTTTGGAATCTTTTCACCACCAAAAGAATCTACGTTCTTGTCTCTGAAGAATAATTTTTATATGCACACATTTTTTGGATTTTTCATATATTTAATATTTAACATTAGCAAATAAAACATTAAAAATGTTTCATTGTGTAAATTAAAACTTTCATTGTTTGGAAAACCAATTTCCAGCGACTTTGTAATGTTTTGATTTCGTATTTTCGAAGTGGGATTTTTTTCTTGTGCTCGCTATTTGCATCATAAATTTTTTATGTGTTGCAAACAATAGATTTTATAGTTATTTGTGAAGTTTCAGGATGTTTTTTTTTTATGCATTTTCTTTCGTATGATCCCTATACCCCTCACAAAAGCAGGTTTAAGTGTATTTGATACACCGTTTAATGAGAGTGTGATCTCACTGAAATCTTAATTACTAATTACTTAATATGAGTAACAGAATAATAATCGTAAGTAAATAAATAAAATAGAAACAGATAATACATACACCCTCCTCAAATGATGTTATATTAAATTTTAAAAAAATATGTTTATATTTGCATTATCAATATATATATATATATATGTATATTAAAGTGCTAATAAATTATAAATTTAATATTAAGTTTTAAAGTGCTCAAATTTAATAAGATAGAAGCAAATGAATTAAAAGCCGTATAGGTATATAGAAGCGATAGAATTTATATATTAGTTTCAATTTTATTTTTAAATTAAGTTTTTCTCTGCAGTAACATTTACCTCTGGTCATCTCCTAATTTTGTATCATCTCATTTGTTATCAAACTGCGCGTTTCCTTTTTCTCATAGACACTTGGACAGTGCAATGTAGGGTTTGCAATTCCGAGCTATGTTTTCACAATCCCGGGATTTCGGGATTATATAATTCAAGTCTCGGGATTAGGATTGGACTATTTATGAAAAATACTTAAACATTAGCATAGTTGGAATTACATATTAAAACTGAAAAGATAATTTAAAAATTGGTTTAATATTATTATTTATTGAAACAAGTCAAACAAATCAAAATTAAATTTAATTCATCATAAAAAACAAATTAAAGTAGTACATAATGAAATTTAAAAAAAAAACCATTTTTTCATTTCTTGTATATTTTTGTAAATAAGCTTTTAAAAAACACAGCTCGCCCAGCATTTCATCGTTCAAACGACTTATTTTTGTTACAAATTGTCCTGCCGAAGAAAATGCTCGTTCAGACTCTACATTAGTAGGCTTTATCGTCATTAAATAGGAGTATGTTTTTTCAAGTAGTAACCACGTTTCCCTCCATTTTGAAAAAAGAGACATTTCTTTTTAAATTTTTGATGAGAGTGTCTCAAATCTTATCGGCTGCATTTTTTTTTTTTTTTGGCGCGTATCCCTCTTTGATAACTTTTTCTGTTGTTTTGTTTTCTTTACTATTTTTAATGGGGTTTTTTTTGTACAAATTGTGATTCAGTTATTGAATCAGATTGCGAATCAATTTCAAGTGTTACCTCATTTGAAATAGAAGATCCAGTTGCATGAGCTGATAGTAATGCAGTCGCATTTGAAGCGTCAAGTCTTTCAAAAAGGTTCACTATTAATTTACGGCATTTAATTGAAGAAGGAACTGTGACAAAATCTATCTTTGAGATGTTGCTTATACCATTGTGTAAGTATTGCAGTAAACCACTTAGATCTGTGTGACGTTCTCCCATATGAGAAATGAAAACTGCATATAATTTTTTATTCAAAGCACTTATAATTGCACACACATACAAAATTCTACGAACATTTTTAATAAAAAAAAATATATAGATTTTCTGAGATTTTTTGGAAAATTTCGATGAGAAAAAAGTTTTAAAATATAATTTAAACAAAAGTTAAATACCGGGATTAGCTATTTTAATCCCGGATTTCGGGATTTGAAGAAACATCGGGATCTCGGGTTTGCAAACCCTAGTGCAATGCACGAGAATTATTTGCTGGTTTCCGTTAACATTTTTTAAAAAATACAACAAAATCTCTTTACGAGAAAAAATATTTACGAAATTACTATAAGTGGCAAGTTTTGGCACAATTCACAGTATTGCATTCTATGCACAATCTTCTTCAGAAAAGTGGTAATATTCAATTTTGCGCTTATCCTAAAACATAATATATTACCATGTAATCAAATAAAAGAAATGTTGGATATTAAATGAAATGCCTTTTGTAATTTAATCTAACTCATAGGATCCTTTTGATTTCGGAAAAGGGTAACTAAGGCGATAATCACATTATTCTATATTTACCTTGGCTTATTTACTACTTATCCTTATCAAAAATTGTCTTATCTTATTATGAAACACTGATTTTTCAAATACAAATAAATTAACACTAAGAATACTCAAGTTAAATAACTTTTTATGAACATGAAAATAATTGTTCAGCTTTAAAGTAAGGGAAAACTAGAGAAGTGATAAAAAAGTCTATATATATATATATATATAGACCAGGGATATTC
This sequence comes from Trichonephila inaurata madagascariensis, assembly GCA_019973955.1. NCBI lineage: Eukaryota > Metazoa > Arthropoda > Arachnida > Araneae > Nephilidae > Trichonephila > Trichonephila inaurata. The sequence goes on from BMAV01000451.1 coordinate 148,714, forward strand.
AACCTGCGGGCCGCATGTGGCCCACCGAGTGTTTTTAAGTGGCCCGGTGGTTAATGCCCAATGCTCTGAAAAATTCACTTATTTAAGAACAATATATTAAAAATTTGGTGTCAAGAAGTCAAATATATCAATTTTGCTTTTTGTTGTGGATGTCGTACGAGTGCGAATTGGTATTCTTTTTCTATTTGTAACGGTTACGGTTAGTGATAACAGACAACGTGGAGTAGTGACGGTCTTATGGCGGAACTAATTTTTAATTATCTTTCATATCTTGCAAGCGAAAAATATCCGAAGAAAATATATCATTTCAAAACGATTGGGAGGTTGACTATTTTGTAGTTAGAAACAAACATGGATCAGTAATTGTTTGATTTGTCACAAAAGTGCTGTATTTAAAAAATACGAATAAAAATGAATCATTCAATGACGCTTTTTCTCGAACATCTCTTTCAGGAGGTAATAAATAGGCTTTCTTCAATAATTGCAACAGCTACAAAATGTTTTGTCAGTGGTAACAAAGACATCTAATGAAGTTTGTTATATTATTGGTAATCATTTCAAACAGTTTACTGATGTAGAAATAGTGAAGGAGTGTTTCTTAAATGTTTGTAATTCAGACAAAAATGAAAGATAATAATTAAAAAGAGCAAAACAGTAGTTAAAATATTTTATTCAATTTTCTACATTTTAGGGGGGGGGGGGGGGGGGGGGTGAGGCGGCCCGCGTGAAATTGCTAACATATGTATGCGGTCCACTGTGACGTAGGTGACATATGTTTGCGGCCCACTGTAAAATAGCTGACATATGTATGCGGCCTAGCAGAAAAAAAGGTTGAGTATCCATGATCTAGACTGATGTTTTTTAAAGCTTTTGCTTTGTCATCAAAGCATTTCTATTCTCAAGATCTATTCTTGATATGTTCATTCACATTAAAGATGAATAAAAGTTTGGAAAGAAAGATTTCTTCTCAGAATTTCATCATCTAACTTTGATTAAGAATTACGGAGTGGATCAAATACAAACAAAACTTTTTAAAAATGGCAGAGGATTTTTATAAATTTGGCAATAGCACCTACGATATTTAAAGCTTAAATAATTGTTCGATATCTTTGTACTCCCCCCGTGATCATTTATTTAATCACTAGCCTGATGAGTAAACAGAAAGTGCTTACTGCAGCTGCACAACAAATAATTCTTAAATTTCTAGCAAGCCAAAATGCCAAAATATATTGAAATAGGTACCAGTTTGGTAGTCACACCTGGTCGAGGTCACAAGTTTTCAAAAAGCGCAAGTTGCTTAAAAATAACAGAAGAATTTGAAAATGTAGCTCCTAATCGTTGATTGAATCTAACTAGATTGAAAATTTGATAAATTCGTAACCTTATATATATATATATATTTTTTTTGATGACCACAATGAATAACTATTAACGAAATTATTGACAAAATGAGCTGAGGAAATGGAAGTGTACAATTCCTTATTCAGGATGAGCAAAGATTTCGCAAAATCAAAGCAAGGTGACTGCCTCGAAATTTGAATTCAATTCAAAAGAAATAACAACAGAAATTTATCAGATATTTGGATCGCTATGGCGTGTAAGTGGATATTTGGACGAGAAAGTTGAGTGGATCATTACACCATTGAAACCACGCAGTCCTGTTTGGAATTGCGCGCAAAATGTTAAACTGATCCACTAAAAGGAAATCTTGGTTATCAGCTGAAATTTTTTCTCTGTAGTCCTCTTTTCAGCCGAATTAATTGTAATAATGGCATCCAATTAATTCATTTCTTCTCTATAAACTTTTAAAGAAGGTTAAAGTTTGACATTTGTTCAAAAAAATGGTCCATAGTAAACTTATAGATGTAAAAAATTTTGTTTTAAATTGATACTTTTAAAAATATATATACTGAATACAATACACTCGTATTATAGATTGTATGGAAAATTTTTTAAAAATATATCAATATGAGCATTTTTCTTTTGTTAAAACATTATTCAGATTTTATTAGTTTGATTGCTTAACTTTAATGTTCTAAATCTACGTGTTCACATGTAGAGGTTGTTTCATAAATTGTGATTATAACAGTTTTTCTTAAGCTTGTATCTGTCGTTCTTTTATTTTTTAATACAATTCCTTAAACAAAGAGATGAATGCCATATATTAAACCAAAAGGTACTGATTAATAAATTCCAATATTACCAATCATTTTAATAACTAATTTGACATGAATTCCAGCATGCAAAAATGATCGCTGATCTTTGAATATTAGTATTTCTCAGTTATAGCAATTACATTATAGAGAATTAAAATAATTAATCGTTAATTATCGATCAGTATTCAGAAGTAAAATACTATTTTTTATAATGCATATGTAAATATGTATATTTTCTTAAAATTCGAAATAAGGAAGAGTCACAATGCTTCACTCTATTAAGTTTCTTGGAATCCTGGAAAAATTTTGGCTTCCATTAAGTGATCTAAATCATATCAAATGAAGAAAAAAATCTTTCTGAGGCTCTTTAGTCCATTTTTAAAAACGAGCATTGTGATAATCTTATTTTCTCAGTGAAGCTCTGATAGAGAATAATGAATATCCTACAAAAGAGTATCCTATTTCCTGCACCCGTCTTAAGTTAAATAGGAACATTTAAAGCCTGCTGCACGCACGCACAAACACACACACACATGTAAATTAACAAGTTAATGGCAATATTTTATAATACTGCCGCTTGTGTAACTTATACACACTAATGCCTGTATAAGTTTTTTTTTTACCACACATTTACGATTGAGTTTCTGTACTGATTATTAGCATTGAACAACTTAAAAGAATAAACATTCCAAAGAAAACGATGATAAATGTTCCCAAGAAAAATTTCTCACTGCTATTATTAATTTAATAACAGTTGTAAGAAACATTAAGTATATGAATAGAAATATTACATCATAAATCTTTGCAATCCTACTTCCTTTTTGTTTATTTTCGAAATTGGATTTTTCCTTATCATTTATCAAACTTTATTTAAAGAATAAAATTACTTAACACAAACGATAAGTTTTATTTCTTACTATATATTAGTACTTTTAGCCCGTTTTAAACGCTCTCCGTCCAAAAATTAAAACTTTCTGAATTTCGATTTTCAGATCTAACAAGTGAGTAAATGACT
>BMAV01000451.1:169106-189146 GCA_019973955.1 Trichonephila inaurata madagascariensis
AAACTTTTGATATCTCAAATGGATAAAATCATAAATTATTCGAATCATTTTATGAAGCTCAATATACAAAATATTTATACTTTTATTTCTTATATCTTCATTTATATATATTTAATGTAAATCAACATTTAATTTTATTCATCCTGAAATTTGTGATTTTTCTTTATTTTAGGCTGTAGTGCTCCACCTGAAGCTAGTATGGTATTTCGACAAATTGCGGGCCATATTCTCTTGGTCAGTCTTAGAAGGGCCCGATGTAACGAGATGTTCTGTACTCTGCCACCTGTTGACCAGTCTGCCATTTTGCAAGACGCTTGGGGAGAATTATTTCTTCTGCAGGCTGCTTACTGGCCAGTGGATATTCTAATAGTAGCAAAACATATTGAAGAAGAAGGAAAGGTAATGCAATTTTGCTGCTCTTAATGACTTATAGATGTATTTTTTCGTTAATTATCCCCAAATTCTATAATGTTAAATACCAGAACAAATGAGTGTATGAAAGATGTAACTCGTTGCTTTTATGATATTTTTTTGCTCTGAAATTTTCTTAACAAAGCAATACGAAAAGATTTTTGAAAGGTATATTTAAAAATAAGAATTATTCATTAGATGTTTTAACGAGGGTTTTTATTTAGAGAACAATGCATTAAAAAGGTTAGAATTCTGTTTCCGTTGGAGATAGGTTTTCGTTCTTTTTTAATTTTCAACCTTTCAGCGATTAATGTTCTCCTAGCCTAAAATCTGGGCTATCATTAGAATATAAGAAATAGCACAAAATATCGGTTTAAACTAAGATCTATATATATTTTTTTCCTAAGCAGCTTGAATACTCAACATCCCTTTTAGTTTTTGAAGAGCGGTTACAGTAAAACCTTTCAACTACAATTTATTTGTTTAACTAATGACACTCGGAAGACGCTTTTGGTTGATTATTTAATTTGAATTTTAGATAATAAAGCAGAAATCTGAATTTAGTACTTCTCTTTCTAAACTTTTAAACTATACTACTTGAGGAATTGTATTCCTATGTGGATTTATTGTGTAGGTATTTCCCATTATTTTCCACAATAGACTTTAATGTCGAAATTCGAATACACTATCGTTCAGCCTCTCTAGTTTATATCTTTTCTACTAAACGTTTGTGGTCCAATTCAATTACGATTTGATTAAAATATGGAAATTCTAACTTAAATGTTGGTTGATAACAATTTAACTGTGACGAAAAAATAGCTGAAGTTTGTTGAATAAAAAAAGATGACGTTAAGTACAATTCTTCAAAATTGAAAAAGCAAATTCTCGAGTTTTATATGTTGTTATGAGCTATAATATGTTTTTTCGGATTTGTGTTATACAATTGTGAAGCTGTTTTCTCTTGCTTATTATACAAGAACTGTGTATTCTTCATTTTAATTATCCTCTCTTTCAGATTCTATCTGATAAATTAAAGACTAGACAATTTAAGGTATCCGACTACGTTTGGAACCGTGATTTTGCAAAAGCGTATAATTGGATAATGTTTATAATATTTAGAATCACTTAGGTTCGAATACATTTATAAAATTGATTGAAGAATATTATTACAATATAAAAAATTATTTATAAATGCAATATTTTTGCAAAAAATCAACTTGGAATGACCTATTTTTAAAACATTCTCCTTTTATGAAAAATGCTTCTACAATAATAATTTTTTGCTTATATATAGCTAAGACTTCTCCAAAGAGCCTGAACTAGGAAATTTGAAAAATTCATATTATTTTTAGAGTTACTACCAACTGAAATAGTTATCGGTGCTTTTTTTGTTAAAATTTCTCCACTTAAATATATTAAAATATGGATAAATCCACTTCTAAGATGTATATTTCGAAAATCCTAGTTCAGACTCTGTATAGAGGTATGAGCTATATGCAGGCAAAATATTATTGTTATAGAATCATTTTCTTTAAAAGATAATGTTTTGAAAATAAGTAATTCTATGTTCATTTTTTGCCAAAATATTGCATTTAAATAATTTTTTATTGTAATTACCTTCTTTAAACAATTTTATTCATGAATTCTAATCAAAGTGACGCTGCATATCACGGAAAACATCCGTTTATACGCTTTTGCAAAATCACGGTTCCGAACGTAGTATGATATCTTAACTGAAACACACAGTAGACTCTTTTTTTATAGGTTGAAAGTTTAAATCAACCACATCAGCAAAAAATACTTAAATAAAAAACCAAAAAACCCAAAGTTTTTCTAATTATATTTATTTGTATTAAATAAAAAAAAGAAAATTTTTTTTTGATATGTGGTACTCGAAAACACTTTCAAATTTATATAACGCTTAGACAAGAAATTAATGTTCTTCACTAATTTCAAAAAATTTCGTATTTTCCCCCTATCTCTAGCATAAAATTTTGTTCAGAAGTGTTTTTTTTAATTTATAATTCTTTAATTATTTAGTCATTAATGTATATTCAATACCAAATGAAAAAATTATTTAAATCATTTTTTATGAATAATAACTACTTTCACTTTTTTCTGGGTTTTTTTTTTTTTCTTTTTTCATTAATACAGTTCAAATGCATTTCATTTTTAATTCTCTTGCTCACGAATCTTCTACCTGTTAACCATAACCAAAATACAAAAATAACTACTATTTATTTTTCTATATTGAACGTTTCATTAAATCATAGGTTTTTACTCAGCTTATATCAAACTGTAAAACATAATTAAAGTCTGAAATTTTAATGTATCTAATATACAAAGATGACTTTCATATTGATTCCGAATATCCGCTTAAATCTATAAGTTTATGTGCCTAACCTTAAGGTTTTTCATTATTTCATACAGTGAAAGTATAAGAAATAAATTCAAGAAATTTCTATGCTTAATGTATTTTATCAAGAAGTGATAATATAATTTATTTGAATCATGGCTGAAAGATGGCTATTGAGTGTTTAATGTTATGAATTAATATGAGATCAAAAGGATTATAAAAATCAATTGTTTTTCGAAAAAATGTTTCTTTTAAATAAAACTTTTAAATATATGATTATTTATTTTCAAATAAATAAGAACTGTAACAATACGGTAGTAAAGAAATTGTTTTTCGAAATAAATATGTTGACAAAAACAATTGCAGTTTTGTCAAAATTTTTCAAAGAAATAATTCTTTAGTTTATGAAAATAGGAATCTTTTTTTATCACAATTTACAGTATTTTATTCATTTTTGATAACTATTTTTTACTAAAAGTAAACTTTTTACAAAATGTTGTCCAAAGTCTTACGTATACATGAAACAATACATTTATATTAAAAAAAATATTTAAAATCTTTTCGCAAAATATTGAATAACAAAACATTTTTCTTAAAAAAAATGTACTAAATAAAATTATTTTTCTCAGCATAAACTTTTACTTCTCCTTTTTAATTAAAGATCAGTACTAATCAAAATATTGCGATTAGATTCATCTTGTGGTATGAAAAGACAGCACCATTTTTATTGTAAAATATATTTCTTCTTTTCACATAAATTTCTTGATTATTTTAAGTGTAAGCAGTGTTGTGCATGGTATTAAAAATCGTGTATTCTGGATAATTTTAGTTTTTCATTAAAAATTTTATACAAATTCAATATTTTTAGCCCTAATAATTATTACTCAATCAAATGTAAAAAAAAAAATTTTATTATTCCTTTAAAATTGTATGAGAACTTGATCTGATTCAAAATGAAATACTGAGCTATTTGTTTTACTTTTCAAATAAACATGCTTAGCCCTTCTTTTTTTTATTTAAAAAAAAACTTATTAAAATTAATTGTAAACGCAATTCAAACTCAATATGAAAGAGTAATTTATTTTTTTAAGAAAATCAATGTGCTTGAATAATTTTTTAATTAAAATTGTACATTGAAAAAAGAGCATTTTATTAAATTTTGTATTGAACTCGTCACTTTTCAAATAATATTATAACAGATTATTCAATTTCAAATAATTTTATGATACATATTGGCATCTCAAATAGTTTTATGGTATGTAATATTATTTAAATAATTTTATGATAGACTAAAAGACATTTTCTGAGCAATTTTCTATGATAAATAAAAATGTTTAGATAACATGCTTGAATCTATTTCATAATGATAAATTTCTTTCTGAAGTTTGTACCCTAAAACATGCTTTTGATAACATAATGTACACAATTTAAGAGTAGTTATTGTTAAAAATCAACATTGCAAATATTTTTTTTTTAAAAAATTAAAGCATAATATTGTTTTAATGTAAAAATCAGCGCATTTTCATTCTCCTGTTTTTAATTCTAATACAAACTACTCTAATTTTGTATTCTTTATAAAATGTGAGTACTTTTATAAAGTGAGTGTGATTTATAAAATGTGAGTATTTTATAAAGTGAGTATGATTTATAAAATGTGAGTACTTTTATAAACATGAAATTTCTTAAGTGGCAAGATTTTGATCAAGATGAAAATTGTATAAAATCAACTCTATCACGTATAGTTATTAACATGCCTTCTTTTAGTATCTAAATCTTTCAGAACACAAACTATACTATAATTTTAAAGAATGTTTCCTTAGCTTCAGATGTTTATAATACTTTTTTTAAAAAAATTTAAAAAAAAAAAAAAGGAAAATACTCGAAAAAATTATTCTACTATTATTATACTCTATTGATGCTTTCTAGTAAAAAAGTAACTGTGTGCTCAAAATAATACTTTGATACTTACAAATCCGTAATTTTGAATAGTTTATAATAGGATTCAAATGTGCATAAGCATCTTATTGGTACAGTATTGATGCTATTTCTGTATAATTTGTTTTTCAAATTATGTTTTATCATTGAATTTTTTAAAAGCATTACACATTTCAAAAGGATTCGAATTTTTTTCAATGTGCCGTGTAAATTATAGAATTAATTGTATGCAACCTTACAAGACAACATTGAAATTTTGGATAGTTTTAGTACGAAAAGATTTTGATGTAATAAGTATCAATACATTTTGCACAAATAAATTAATTAAAACTTTAATTACTTTTATTAAATATAACTTTTTCAAATTTTTTTGTTCCATAGTTTCAAAAAAAAAAATCATTTTGAAGAAAAGAACCATTTATGGAACGATTTTTTTCCATCCATTAATTGATTAGCAAATTTAGTGTAAAAATAAGAACATATAATATAAAATGTAGCATGAAAAAATGTAATGAAAAACATACATATATAATTAATTATATCTTATTTTTATTCAATTAACGTAAATTTAGATCTATGAATTATATCTATAAAATTCCGGGCCATTTTTAAGAATGTTATATACAATAGATATGTTACATCAAACACACACACACACATTTTATTAAATAAAATAGAACCTACTTCAGTTTTTGGCATTTATTCCATGATATTGTCTGAAATAAATACTAATAAAAATTTGTTCCGTTAACTAATAAAAGTTATATATTTTTTATATAGTTTAATATTTTTGTGTCAGGCTTAGAAATTCGGTTCATTTACCTCAATAGAAATACTGTGTGAGATTTAATTCATTATGTTTATAAACTATTTAAATTAGTTAAGTATTATTAAATTATTAAATGAAGCGTTTATCTTATTTATTAATAATAGACAAAGGCTTTATATAATATAAATATAAATATATATATATATATTAACAATACTTTTAGTATCGAAAATAAATACATTTATATTATAAAAGACTTACCTCACTTCAAAAGACTTCATAAAAGCGTCTTCAAATTATGAGACCAAAGTTAGGCATACTACTTTTATTATTCTTTTTAATAAATAATGACTAGATTCTAGCTATACAAACATAAAATTATCGGGTACATCCTAATCACTTTTCAAAATTATAATAAGCGTTTGAAGCATTGCAAATAATTGCTTCTTATAAAATTTACACATTATTCTTTCAAATACACAGTTACTTTTTTCCCCTAAATTAAAAAATAATAATTTTATCAAAATGCACTAAAAAAGCATGTACATTTCAATGAGGTATTTTAAAACAAAGTTAATTGAAACAGTCAAATTTAGTGCAAACGTTGGTCCAACAGCATTCTCAAAACATAGGTCCATTGTTCTTGTGAGATTTTCGAAATACAATCCCACTGCATGCCGATTGAAGTCGAGCAAAATGAATACTTAAATTTTCTGGAATTTCATCTAATAATACTTGTTTAAATAATTCAAAATCAAGCTTTAATAAGTCTGTAGTGGCAAAGCTGAAATTATTGCTTAAACAGAATTTTGGAACAAATTCAAATAACATCAGTAGCAGATGCAGAAGATCGTCTTTTGCTATTTATTGATTCAAACTCGACAGCAAGGTCAAACATAGATAGGGCTATTCCTTCGAAATTTCTCGTCATCTGTATTAATTGTTGACCCATGATATAGGTACCAAAGAATCGATCATGAGACATAAAAAAATTAATCCATTCTTCAATCCTATTGCACACGTAACAGATGCAGACTTTCGCGCTTTCTACAGCGGATGCTCCCATAGCCTCTGGAGGATAATCAAATGTGATACAGGGCATTAAATTCAATAATGTGATTTTTATTGACAAGCGTGTGCTTGCAATACTCATCTCTAACATGAATTTGTTGATTTCTCGTAAAAAACCCTCAAAGTGCAGAATGAACATACTGTGGTTCGGATCCATCTCTTTAACTGAGAGAAGATGCGTTAACACGTCTGTTTCTCTCGATGTCGAATGAGGAGACTGGGCTCATGTGAGCCCTACTGCAGAGATGAGAAGAGTTACGACACAGAATCAGAGTGATAATCCCTTCAGATCAGAAGAAGAAATACAAATACCCGAAACTGACGAAAACACATGTCCCTAGATCTGCTGCGAGCGTTTTTTTAACGGATGGAAAATGATGTTTTTATAGTAATCCCCCAATAAATTCATATAAAATCTGAAAACAAAATGTTTCTTGTTAAGGCTACACGGTGCCCTTTTTCAAAAATTTTTTTTGGAGACAGTTACAATAAAAATAATTGATGTTTTATATTTAGATTATATTATTAAGCTGATTCTCTGTAAGTAAAAAGTCAGTTTGACCAGCCATTATTTTACAATTTTAAAAAAATAGGATTTTTTTTTTGTAGTTTTTTCAAATTCTTATAAAATGCTCAATTTTTAAAATTTTTTAGTCATTTTAAGTTATTTATGTTTCTTAGGTTATTGCAAACAAAAGTTAGTATGGATTTGAAAATCTATTCCCTTGTTGATTTTTAATAATTGTTTTTCTAGAAAAACCTGGAAAAAACACGAAATTTTTTAAAATATCAACTTTAACATTTTTTAGAAAAATAACTAGAGATCTCAGCCCTACATTCATACTAACTTTTATAGAACATACATTTGAGGGTATATACAAAAAAAAATTCAAGACTCTGTCTTGAACAGGGAAAAAGCCTTAGGGATTAGAAAACACTTATACCTTCAAAATTGAGAGTCTGAGAAAAACGCATTTAAAGCTTGTAAAGTCATAAAACAAAAACTTGTAATTCCCGTATCTCTTTTTTTAATATGTTATTTTCCAATGTATGCTCTTTATTAAAACACTATTTTAATTAAATATGACTGAAAATAATATTTTTAATTCAAAATATATTTTTGCATAATATTGATAGCATTTGTTAAGACGTCAGTTTATTCAGCTTTATCTTAACCTAATATTTTCACAAAAGTTTTGAAACAGAAAGCACTTATGAACAAAATAATAATGATACTAACTTAAGCTAAAAAATAGTCAGGTTTGCTCATAAAATTTAATTTGTTCCAGTTTAGAAAGTTTTAGCTCTTGTTGTGTGTGTGTGTGTGTGTAAGACTTTAAAATACTAAAATATAGCACTACAATATATTTAGTATAATGTAGTTTGGTACATCAAGGAAATATTCAGTTATATCTGTAATATTTGAATTCAGAATATTTTTATTCGAAAGTCTAATTGCAGAATCATCAGAGGACTGATTTTTAGATATAGTCTTTTCAGTAGTATTCCATTTCTTCGAAATATTGTTTCTCACAGCAATCTGAGAACACATTTGCCATGGCATTTTCTCTACAGGAAAATTTAATGATAAGGCTTTTAAGCTATATAAAATATTTTTAAAGTAAAAATTGGCCATAAAATTAATCTTAATTAATTATGAGAACTGAAAAAAACTCAAAAAATAATCAAGCAGAAATGATTTTAGTAAGGAAAATTGGAATTAATAACCATTTCGAACTGAAAGCTCAAAAATATTTTTAATTAATTCAATTTAAGAGTGGAAAAATGTTTTAAAAGGAAACCGAAACCAAAACCATAGCTCATAAAACTTCAATTATTTTAAAAACTAATTTGCTAACAGATCTGAAATTTCGTGGCAAGCTTTTCGATGATATGGGCCACTAGAAAACGCAAAAAAAAAAAAAATTCCTTAAAAGTGAAATTTTCAAGGTACTGTATAGTCTTAAGAGTAAGGAGATATATTCTCTTTGAGTTTCTCTAAATGATGCAGCGTAGTTAGTGATAATTCTCACTAATCCTCCAATCTATTTGATATATTTGTAGCAGATATTCGATCAAGAACAGAAATTGCTGAAAACTAAAGAAATAATAATGGGCAAGTGAAATAAGATATATGGCGATTTAATCATCAGCATTTTTAAATTATTAGAACTATGGAATCTTTTATAATAAAAATTTTAATTTAGCTTAAATTTCTCTGAGTTTTGGCAAAATGAATTAAATTAAAATATTTAATTTAAAAAAAATCTCTGAAAATGATTCTTTCCATTATGAGTCACGTTTTAAGTATTTTTAAAGATTTCTGTTAAAAAAAATGACAGTACACTATTTTCTGAACATGAATGTAATCACATTTTTTAAGTCATTACTGTTTTGTTGCTACGAAAACTTTAATGAACAAAAGCACATTGAAAAAAAGGAGATATATTTTTATTAGAAAAAAAGATTTTTTTTATATATATTTCGGTTTTACCTATGAAGAGAATAATTTGAAATGTATAATATTTTGTTTGATTTTTCCGGGAAGATAGAATCTCCTAAAATAAAGACAGAGAATGAAATGTGGCAAAATTGTTACTTTTGTATTCAATATGTGTTTCAAAAGATCTGCTCCCCTCTTAAAAGCAGTAGTTAAAAAGTACAACATAATATCTTACGCAATCCTTCCAGTATATCCCTCATGTAGCTTAGTAGTAAGAAGTTAATAAACGATCTTTGTCAATCTGTCTGTGGTGTGGATATTTGGAGAGTGGATGGCCAGGTCAGGTGTCATCCTGGGCATTTGACAGAGAGCAAAATTACGAGGTGTTGTTGTTTCAAATCCCCCTTGGAGCAGGAAAGCTAAAACCAAGTCCATTTGACCTTTCCGCATAAGAATGTCACAAACCAGGTCTTGATCTCCAAATAACTGTCCCAGAGAAATGCCCCAGCGATCCAGAAAATGAACAGGAGAAGCAGGGAGAGAGCAGGAACAGGCAAAGAAAGACTTTACCTCCTATACAAAAGTCATACTTAGGGATTACAATATCGGACCCAAAGTTCCATACCGGTATTCGGTATTTTTTAGATCTTAATACCGGGATACCGGTTTCAATACCGGTAGTAGAAATTTTAGGAAAAGAAAGAAGGCACAGGTGTTTCTTTGTTTTATTAACCAGTTTTATTAGAGAGTGTAAATATCACAAAAAATAATTTGTAACTTATAAATTATAATAGTATATAAAGAATCACAAAAAGTAAAGGAATATCTTATTTATTTAAATCACAAAAAAGTGTAAATATCACAATTCAGTCTGTGATACTATTACAAATTTTTGAAATGTGATCTTAAATCTTCTTCATTATTATCTTCTTCTTTATTATTATGGGTTATTGTTTATGAGTTTATATATAATGAATCTAAAAAATATTTTGAGCTCTGAAATATGATATGCAAATACAATATGAATAACAAACCCTCCAATTTAAAAAATATCGAAATATTACGCGCTTTCTTCACAACTACTCAGCCTTGTTTTTACAGATACGAATATCAGACTACGAATCCTGTGCATGTGAAGTATCGCTGTAATAGGATAGTTTTGACCCGCCTCCTTGGATGATTCATATATTTTATCACTTCTCTTGATTATAAAATGCAACTTTATTATTCACAGTCTAATTAATTTCACACGTTAGGGAGACATAAACACAAAAACATATACTATTTTGCTATTTTGGGAATCACTGAACATATAGTGGATACAATTTTAAAAATTTCTAGTAAATACCGAGAAAACGGTATTTTAATTTATGAATACCGGTATTACAAAATTGTACAAATGGTTCAAATTACCGGTATTCGGTATCCCGATATACCGATATTGCAATCCTTAGTCATACTACTCAGGTAACCGCTTCTAAAGCGCGCCAAGGCCGTCTGAAGAGTCCTGGAACTCCTGCACTGTAGAGATAGGCCAGGACTGTTAGCTGCGTACCAGTGGTGAGCAGGAGGTTTTCGCCAAGTCAGATTTATTTTAGCTCTGTGGAGAGAATGGATTTCAGAATGGCTCAAAACAGAGGAACTGGGGTCAATGAGATCACAACCCTTACCAACCAGCTCCTCAGCTGCTTCGTTCCCAGGCACACCCACATGCGACGGTATCCACTCGAGATACACTTGTTTCCTCGGACCAAGCTTAGTCAATTTGGATATAATATCTAGACCAGTACTGTCCATAATTTTTGGCAAATTCTTCAAAACTATTTTTTTCTTCGCTTCCAAGTAAAACCCCCCCATTATGAGAATAGATAGTTATTATATATTTTTATCATAATATTACTTTCCTTTTTTCTCTCTCACGGGTTAATTTAAATAATATTCAATTAAAAAAAATATGTATTCTAAAATATTTTTTCGTAAAAATAAGTACATTTTAGATACATTTTCATAATGTTCTAAAATATATTGATGCTTCATAATTTAGTCATGAACAATTGCATTAACATTATTAAGATTTATTTCAAGTATGAAACAAAAAATTTAAATAATTTTGATGTATTAATTTTTTTTTATTCCATGGTTATTTGAAACCATGCTTTAAAAATATATGTGTATAGTTCAACTTATTTTTGCTTTTAACAGTTGTATCATTTATCACAAAACAAATTCAACTGGCTAAGGAACACAGATTGGGGCATATTTTAGGCCAGTGGAATCAATTTTTTTTGCGAAAGATTTAAAGATATACTTCATCAGTTAGGAGAGAGAATTTTCTATTCCAACTTTTGATTATTGTTAAACTAGATTTAATAATCAGAGCATCCCATCATATTTTCTCTCAGTTCTGTTTTTCATTATATTTTTGTTTAATGCTTATAAAGATTTATTAAAATTTGCTTTAACTATGAGGTTGTAGTTCAGTTAAAGAAATATTAGAAATTCTATTTGAGGAGAATGAAACTGCAAATAATTATTTGCTTAAAGTTACTTAAAACTTTATTTTGTAAATGAAGAGAGAATAACTGATCTTTCACATGGACCTACGATCCTCAAAATGGAGCTTTTTGTATATGTTTTATTACTTGTATTTTGTAAATAATAATTTTTTTTAAACTTGCTCTCGGATTACATGAACACTCTATAACATAAAAACGACGCGCCAAGAAGTTACCCAAAGGGGACGAAAATCGGAAGATAAAATGTATAAGCATTGAAAATGAAATAGTAACAGTATCACAGGAATTTAAAGTTTTATTCAAGAAATACACAACTGTACGACAGAAAAGTAAAAATTCAATAATGCGTTGGCCTATCTCTCACTTTGATGTAAGTTGTTATCCGACTGGGATGGATATACTGACTCGTAAAGAAGGCGAATGTCTTCCGACGGAATTGATTACCCAGCACTTTCCAGTTGGCGAGTTAAGTCAGCTCAGTAATGGGACGGTCTGAGACGCCTACTCATCTGAGTCCATAGGTGCTATGTTGGAGAGAGATTTAGGGATCTCTCCGTCTATAAAAGTATTTGAGAAGTACGGTGGCAAGTAATAAAAAGGCAAGCCTTGCGAGGATGAGCGTTATCCTGTTGAAATTTACCCCCAGGGGTTTGTGAAAAAAAGGCAATACTACTTGGCGTACTTAGTATTATCGCAATCTATTGGCAACATTATATGAAACGAAGCACCTGGTTGCCAATTCAGCGCGTACGAATCACAGGAAATCGGGGTTGTGACAACTTGAATAGTTATATTAATAGAGTTGGCGATTATACATAAGTACCCTACTTGGTATAGAATCTCGTCGACGTACCCCTCGATGCTGTAAGGATGTCATGAATGACATCAAAAGGACTCGACTATCAAATGAAATGGTATCCCATATCTGTGTGGCGGACTGCAGTCAGGTGAATAATCCAATACTGTCCAGGATGTCCCTGGACACTTCATTAGCGGTTATTGGGTTCAGTTCGAAGCTCATTCCTGAACATAATTCTACTTCAGTCTGCGAAATTTCAGACTGAATGCGCCAGGCACCACTGTAAGCACACAAAGGGGTGCGCAACGGTGAGAGGCAGAAGCGCAATGGTCTCCGTGACTTCAGATCTCCTTAACTGAGTCACCTATCAATGGTAATTGCTATTATTGATATCTCGGTTACATTTCTGATCACTTATAAGGGGGTATCGGGGCTGTGAGCACCATCTGAACGATCCTTTCGTCCTCCCTTTCTGTAATCATTCGTGGCCGACCGTTACCTTTTTAACGCTCTTTATGACCATGGTTCTCCCATTCTTGCCAATATCATCGTATGGCAGCATCACTCCAAATTAAATGTCAAGTGATCTTGTTGTTTGACCACTTTTTAATCTAACTGCATGTCTTCTGTCAAATGGACATCTGTGCTCTCATACTATTCACGAATCCGAGTGCTAGTCAACGGAACCGTCCACGCGAGTTAACGGAACCGCATAAGCATGGAAGTTATGCTTTAATATTGGAATGTCGCCCCTTCCATACAACCTTTGGATGCTTATTTGCAGTGCTCTGGAGTTCCAGCTAGTCAGTCATTGGGAGCAAAAAGTCAAGCACTCGAATTTTTTATCGTAAGTATGTGCATATGAAATTTCGTCTCATTAGGATAACTCCATCTTGGTGCATCACTTTTTATGTAATAGGGAGTATTTTAAGATTTCTTGTGTTTCTTTCTATTAGTCTGAATTTAACAGTTACAAATTGAATTAAGTGTCATTCAGCTTAAAATGATTGCTTTTGGTTTATGTTAAGACTACACAGTACCTTACAAATTTCAAAAATGCCAATTTTTTTTTTTTTTTTTTTTTTTTTTTTTGCATTTTTTGTGGCTCATATTATTGAGAAGCTTGCCACCAATTTTCAGATCAGATAACAAATCAGTTTTTAAGATATTTGAAGTTTTCTGAGCTTAGATTTTAGTTTCGGTTTCATTTTAAAGCATTTTTCCACTCTTAAATTGAATTAATTAAAAATATTTTTTGAGCGCAATCAAGTCTTTCAGTGTGAAATGGTTATTAATTTCAATTTCAATTACTAAAATCATTTCTGCTTGATTATGTTTTGAGTTTTTTGAGTTCTCATAGGTACTTAATTAAGATTGATTTCAAGGTCAATTTTTGTTTTAAAAAATAGTTTATATAACTTAGAAGCTTTATCATTAAATTTTTCCTGTTGAGAAAATGCCTTGACCAAAACTTTCTTAGGTTTCTATGAGAAACGATATTTTGAAGAGATTGAATACTGCTGAAATGATGTATCTAAAGATCAGCCCTCAGACAAAACTGAATATTTCCATGATATAAGAAACTGAGTAAATTACATTATGGTAAACATATTGTAGTACTATATTTTGGTATTTTAAAGTTGCGCAACAAAAACTCATATTTGTTAAACCACTCCAATTCAATACTGAAAAAAAATTAAATTTTATGTAAAACCTGGTGACTTTTAGCTTAAGTTAATATCCTTATTATTTTGTACATAAATTATTTGTGTTTCCAAACTTTTGTGAAGATATTGTGTTAAGATCAGGCTGAATAACCTGTCGTAACAAATGCTGCCAATATTATGCAAAAATATATTCTGACTTAAATAAAGATCTTTAGTCATAATCAATTAAAATAGTGCTTTAATGAAGAACATAT
Source organism: Trichonephila inaurata madagascariensis (assembly GCA_019973955.1). Taxonomy (NCBI): domain Eukaryota; kingdom Metazoa; phylum Arthropoda; class Arachnida; order Araneae; family Nephilidae; genus Trichonephila; species Trichonephila inaurata. Next base: position 183,328 of record BMAV01000451.1, read on the forward strand.
TGGAAAATAACATATTAAAAAATTAGAGCTTTACAGGCATTTTAGATTTTCCTTTATGACTTTACAAACTTTAAATGTTTTCTTCTCAGACTTTTAATTTTGAAGATATAAATATTTTCTAATCCCTAAGGCTTTTTTTCTGTTCAAGATAGAATCTTGAATTTTTTTGTATATACTCCCAAACGTATGCTATATAAAAATTAAAATGAGTTTAGGTCTGAGATTTCTAGTTATTTTTTTAAAAAGTGCTAATGTTATTTAAAATTTTCATATTTTTTCCAGGTTTAGCTAGAAAAATAATTATTAAAAATCACCCAGGGAACAGATTTTCAAATCCATACTAACTTTTGTCTGTAATAATCTAAGAAACATAAATCACACTTAAAATGACTAAAAAATTTTAAAAATTGGGCATTTTATAAAAGTTTGCAAAAATTCTTAATTTTTTAAAATTGTAAAATAATGGCTGTTCCAACTGACTTTTTAATTTCAGAATCAACTTAATAATATAATATGAATACAAGAAATAGATTATTTTACTGTTACTGTCACCCAAAAAAATTTTTTTAAAAAGGGTAATGTGTAGACTTAAACTGAAAAATTAAAGTTTTGTGGTTAATACAGAATGTAAATGAATAATTAGAAATCCTATAAAAGAATATTACATAATTTTCTCCTGATTTAGGAAGGAAAATAGCTACATATATAGTCGAACCCTGATTTAACGAATTTATCGGGACCAAGCAGATCACCATCATGCATGTTCGTTAAATCGGGGTCAAAAAAAAAAAATTTTTTTTTCACTTACCTTTTGGAAATTCTAAAATGAGCAACTACACAAAAAATATTCATATCTAGAAATTACACGCTTTTTATTCAACAGCCAAATATATTATTAGTGAATTATTACGCATCAGTTCATTGGAAATTTTAAAATACTGACTAACAAATGTTTGACAATTTTTTTGATTCCTCACTCGAAATAGTGTTTTTGTCGACTTTATGCAGAGAAGAAAATACTGCGTCAGTTACATCCTGTTGTAGGAGGTATATTTTCATAGTTTATAAACAACGTGAAACATTGGAAAATGTATCAGTTTTGATAGGAGTTTCAGGTAAAATCCTAGGAGAGCCCACACCCCACCCCACCCTTGGCGACAAACTGAAAAAAGCGCTAAGCCAGAACAATATTGCACCAAGCGCAACCGACAATGGCGGCAAGTGAATATAGCGGGATAAGGTGGATGCGTAATTAAAATATATGTAAACAATACAGAAATTAAACATTTAAGATAAAAAATATAAAAACAGCACTTACTTTCTTACTGCTTATCTTTTCCGAGTGGAGGGTATAGCATAACAACAGATTTTAAAAAAGTCTCATCTATAAGACAATGATCGTGTAAGCGCCGCCATATATATTTCTGCGAAGTAATGGTTGAACATACCTTCAGCGTGGCTAGTACGATTTTGAAGAAAGCTCTTTCGTTCGTATAATCCCATTCGCTCATCACATTTAGGACATTCATAAGTCCTAGCAATCAATCCTTCCTTCATACACCATTCAATAAATTCAATCTTACCTTTCGCATTCAACAAAATAAGAAATTCTAAGGTATATTCACTCACACACGCAGCCATATTTCCAGCCCAGTGCCCAACAACAAAATAAAATTCGAAATGCCCACCGACAAAATACGAAAATTCGAGAAATAGGTAGGCTTACCATATCTAGTGCATCAAAGTAGGGTTACCAAGATGGCTTAATTATCGCCAACCAAAATAATTCGCGCCAAGGGTGTGGGCTCTCCTAGGACCGAACCGGAGTTTCATTATCAATTTCGGCATCAGAATCGCTATTCATTGGTTCCGACGGATCAACAATTTCCTCAACTTCAGCTGCACGGATAGGCAATCATCATCAAGTGTAGCATAATCGTTAAAATCTTAAAATATCACTTGCGTTGTGAGGTGGGAGGGAATAAGAAGGGAGTTCGCTGTCCTATTCAAAACTCACACGATAGGCTGCTCTCATGAATCCTCTACACCAGTGATCCGCAACCCCCGGTCCGTGGATCAAATGGTGCCGGGCCGCCTAAAGAACATTAAACTATTTCCATTTTATTTAAAGTGGCACATTTCTCTCGGATTTGCGCAACTTTCCACGGAAATCACTTTATATTTCACGTTAAATCACTTTTATTCATTTTTGGTGTAACTATATTTTATTCTGAAGGTATATTTAAATGTAACTAAATTAAAATTGTTAAACCAAAACAATCTAAAATATAAACAATCAACGTATCCCACCCTCAGCGGGCTGCGGTAAAAGTATCAAACGTTGACCGGTCCGCAGTGATAAAAAGGTTGCGGAACACTGCTCTAAACCAGGGATGGCGAACCAATGGCACGCGACACAATTTCTTGGGCACGTCTCCGATCAAAACGGTTAGCATTTTAGTTCAAAATAACAAAGTTTACTATGAAGTATTTCGAATATACGCGAGTGATCAGTCGCGTTTTTACAGACATATGCCAACATTTCAAAGAATTGAATATAAAGCCTCAAGACAAAAATAAAAAATATTATCTTCAAGAGGAATCTCAATGCTTTTGTGGCTAAATTGCATATTTTCAGAAACGATATTATTACAAGAAATTACTAGTACTTCCCGAACTTGGAAAAAATCAGACGAAGAAAAAGTTATTCACACAAGAACTTATTTCCATAATTATTATGTACCCTGATGTGTGACTTCATTTGATAAACTGAATTTGTCCCATTTCGATTAGAAGAAATTGAAATATTTGAAATTCAACTGTGCTCGATTTCCAGTCTAGTTCAATATGGATTCAAAAATTTATTATAAAAATGTTCGAATTGATTGAAATAGAAAATTAACAAGCAATACAAGTAAAAATGTCAGTAACTAAATTTTGGAAACATGGAATTCGATTCCAGATACATTTAACTGTTTGAAGAAGCTCTGGCTCGTGCTTTTTTATAACCATATTTTCATCTACCTATGCCCGAGAATCATTATTTTCAGAGATGAGTAACATTTAAGACTCACTTAGAAAACCATTTGGCAGATGACTCTAATTTTGCATGTTTTCTGCTCAATGTAACATCTTACAAATCTAATGTAAGTTATTTGTCATTTGATCGGCAACAACTGAAGTCACACTAATGCTACTTTAATTTGAATTACACGTATATCCAAAACATTTACTGCTATATCGTGCAAAATGTATTTTTTAATAGTAAATAAAGAGTTTTGAGTGGTTAGTATTTAATTTTATTATTTTCCCAAAAATCACAAGTCAAAATTATTTGACGGCACGTCAACACCCCATTAAACACTTTTTTAGAAAAAATGTCACGTTGATCCAAAAAGGTTCGCCACCCTTGCTCTACACCAATGGTCTTCAAACTTTTTCCACTCACGGAACCCTTAGAAATGGAAAGTTTTCGGGGAACCCCCTACAATATTAAAAGAATATATCTCAAAATAATATTTAAAGTAGATCAACATGTTATAGGTACTTTATGTAAAAGCAATTAAAAAAATATTGCATTTATAATTGAAAAATTCTAATTTAATTTTTTCATATATAATTTACTCTTTAGTAATATCAATTTGTGACCCAAGTGTCACCTACCCATGTATTATATTTACTAACCACTGTCGTAGCTAATCCTGAGTGTGCCTTATATAAAAATATCTTAGGGGCTCTTTTCTGGATCTCTTAATATTTTACGATTTTTTGCTTGCACATCTTGGGGTCCCTGTAAACTGGAGGCCCCGTATCATTGATACGGTGGTAGCTACGACCATAATAGTAACTGGGATCTGAATGGCATTAAAATGTTTACGGCTGTGTGAGTCAACCCTCCGGTGTAGTGGTAATTGTCGCTGACTGCTGTGCCGCTGGGCTTAGGTTCGAATCCTGTAGAAGACATGGATGTTTGTAAATGTATAGTGCCTTCACGGCATGGGGGTACTTTAAATAGCCTTCGAGCCGCAAGTCCTCTCGTGAGGTTGGTGGAAGAGAAAGAGAGGTGGAAGGCCCCTGACCACCCCTAGGGTGTTCTCCGTCTAAATTGGGGTGAAACCGAGCTAAATCATTCTGTCACCTGTATGGTGCTCAAAGCTACTACTAATGACAGGCGTCACTTAGCTCTTTGCCATGATTAGTTTCATGGGCCTTAATCTGGCCTTTGTCGATCAGGTGGCATTAGTAACAACAACAGCACAACTGTGTGAGAAATACTGTGTATTTTGCATGAGAACTCGCAACATAAAATTTAGGAGCTGTTCTTACTTAAATTAAAATTTTAACATAGAATATGTTGGTATGTGTGTTGCTTCCTTTTCTTCATTGTTGGTAGGTTTCCCCCAGAAATGTAAAAGGGTGCATAAAATAAAAATAAAAATAATTATACATAACTAAAATTTTCGGTTTTAATGAATAGGATGAGTTATAAATACTTCTAACTATGCAAACTTCAGAGGACGTGAACCCCTGGGTATGCCTTGTGGAACACAGTTTAACTACACCCTTTCCCATCGAAATTTGATTCTTACAAGAAAAATCCTTTCTCGCACGCGGTTCCAAACAAAAATGACTTAAAAAAAATCCTATTTTTTCTAACACAAATAAATAAAAATAAATTTCAGTAGTTGAAATAATTCGTTAATTCGGTGTTTATTATTCGTTAAATAGGGGATTTGGCCTTCATTTTAATCGGAGAAAGAGAAAAATTCGTTAAATCACGAAATTTGTTAAATAGAGGTTCTTCCAATCGGGATCTGACTGTATACGGCTTTCAATTGAATTTAGCGAAAATGTTAAATGATGAAAATATTTACAAAGATTTCTCTACGAATTAGTGCATTAGATGAAATAACATTGAAAATATGTCTATATTATGAAATAAATTCCATTATAACTTTCAATTTCAGATACTTCCCAGACGTATCATTTCAGTAATCATGGAGTGCCGACAATTACAACTTGACCTATTGGAACGATCCTTGTTAGAAACAATTATTTTAGCCAGAAAAGGCAAGTAACTCCTCTCTCTAAGTTATTCATTTATTTGTATGTAACACACAGAGAGTAAATATTTGAGTTGTGAAAATGCCATAAAATGTGAGTATGGAAATTTCATTGAAGTTACTCGGATGTTTAAAAGTTTTAGGATGAATAAAAAAAAATTAAATTCAGTTCATGGGGGCTTGTAATATTTTTCCAAGAGCGATAATTTGAAATCTGATTGATCGTTCACTCAAACTCTGCTACAATATCTTTTATTACGAAAATAAATAGTTAAATCCTAAATAATAAATGATATGAGAATCCGTACGGAATTTTAAGGTATCCGACTACGTTCGGAACCGTGATTTTAAAAAAGCGCATAAATGGATAATTTTCATGATATTTAGTGTCACTTAGATTAGAATACATGTATAAAATTGTTTTAAGGACATTATAACAAAAAAAATTATTTAAATACAATATTTTGGCAAAAAATTAACTTAGAATAACCTTTTTTCACAAAACGCTCTCCTTTTATAAAAAAAATGCTTTTATTATAGTAATATTTTGCCTGTATATAGCTCAGACTTCTGTACAGAGGCTGAACTATGATTTTTGGAAAATTCACATTATTTTCAGAGTTACAACCCATTGAGATAATTATCGACGTTTTTTTCTTAAAATTTCTCCCCTCTGTTGTCGTAAAACATGGATAAACCCACTTCTATGTTATATATTTCAAAAATTCTAGTTGAGCCTCTGTACAGAGGTGTAAG
>BMAV01000451.1:191188-219292 GCA_019973955.1 Trichonephila inaurata madagascariensis
GTACCAAGCTTGCTTGGTACTCATTTTATCGACCCATTGAAGGGATGAAAGGCTGAGTCAACCTTGCCCAGCCCGGGGTTTGAACTTCGGACTTCTAGTGTGTAAGTGCGATGCACACTAACCACTCAGCCACTGGGCTTCGAGTTAGACATTTACCGATTCAAAATTTAATTATTTTTCAAAGCACCAAACACGAAAAATTGACGATATAATCAAAATACCAAGTTGAAAATGTTATTTTATAATATCATCATGAATATTAGTTGGCTGTTGGGTTTTATTGACTCAAGGTCCATATTTAGCCAAACTAAGCCGAACACCGGTTCTTTTATAATAAAAACATGTATTTGTGATTCAAATAAAACTGTAAATGCAAGAAAGAAACTAAAAAGAAAAATATTAAATAGCAAACAGTGTGGTTAAAAATAGAAAAAGATCGAGGAGCACATCTCCTGTGTTTACCTATAGCAAACTCTGTGGGAGAAAAGAAATATTTCTCGTGAACCTCTCGGTTTATAAATCTCATGCTTAGCTGAAAAGAGAGTAAACCCTTGTAAGGATAATGTTGGGTAAGAAAATAAGAATATAGATATAATTCTTTGGCGAAATCTAGCGCATTGTGATCTCTTTCTGAATCTGTCTATCACACTTAATATGTTTAAAAACGTTATGTGTTCAAGTTATCTATCTAATTATCAATAAATCTATCTATATCTATTTCTATACAAAAAGAATTAATTGTTTTTTCTCGCTCTATTAATTTGAGGAATGAGAATTATAAAACATGTGTAACTTCATGTTAGTATCTATGTTAATAAAGCTTCAAATTACAGTTTTTTTTTTATATAACTTGGTATAAAGTATGATTGGGAGGGATAGGCTTCCTAAAAAGAAATTGTGGCTTCTCAAGTGTTAAATAATAACTCTAAGAATTTTCTTGCCTCTCTATCCAGAATGATTTTATACTAATCTTAAACAAATGTATATACAAGATAAGAACGATTTTAATAAAAGGTGGAAAACAGTAATTGACAGGTAAACGTTTGTTTTAGATATGCTGAAATAAAAATTTACAAAGAAGAATCCCAATATTGGGAAACTTATTCTCCCTCATTGCCCTTGCATATGCTATCACACTTTTTTTTGACTTGTGCGTTATTCATAAATCATTAGTTTATAACAAAGAAATTATTAATAAAATACTATTAATAATTAAAACAACCCCCTACTGGTATTAAAATGTAATTATTTACGTTTCACCAATACATTAATTTGAAATATTGTTAAAGAAGTATGAATGTAACTAAAAATGTGTGTTTCAACGGATTCATATGTTTTCCCTCATTAAGAAAAATTTTGTCTCTAGACATCTCAGACACTTAACATAGGAGATAATTAACAGCATCCCCATTGATGCAATCAAGATTTATACTGATGGTAGTAAAATATCTGTCCAAGTCGGTAGCGGTATCGGTATTGATACGCCCCAGTAAAAATTATCTCTGAAAAACGCAATCCGGATTTCTGCTCAGTTTTCTGAAGTGAACTAATAGCCATTGATTCGGGACTTGAGGCTATTCTATCTAAGAAAAATTACGGTGATCTTTGGATTCTCTCCGATTGTTGTAGTTTGCTTCAACACCTTTACAAATGGTTTATTGTTGGCCACAAAACCAATGTCTCCATCCTACACAAAATGAAACATATATCGCTGCACCATGATATCCATTTTCAGTGGATTCCATCTCACGTAGAACTTTATGGCAATGAAAGGGTGGACAAACCAGCGAAGGAGGGCTGTAATCTTCCAACTCCCTCCATATCCACTCTTACCTATCTAGAATTATACTCGTTAAAAAAAATCTCGAAATTTGGTGGAATGGAGGGTGCTTTCCACTCATCATTGGAATGTGGGTAATAGACCCAGTCTCTCTGGCCCTAGCCTTGAAGTGTGACAGATGCTCATAGAATACACTCTCTCGTCTTGTCAGTGGTCACTCGCATCAAGTGCCTCTCATTCTCAGCGAACAAAAAGATCTTTTCTATCTGTACAAGGTATCAAGATCACCAGGCTTCTCCCGAGTACATAATGCGTTGCATGGATCTCACAAGCAAAACTGTTTACACAGATCCCCTTCTTGTGCTTTATTTTTGAGAGTCAACGATTTAATTGATATTGTTTGATTTCATCAGACCCTGGAGGATTAGCGACAACAACAACATAAATTTTTATGTTTGAGAATTTAGAAGGGCAAAGGATAGAGCTCTCTCTCTCTCTCTAAGCGAAATAATACCTGACATGTGATTCGTTAATAGATATCAAAATGAGGAGGTTATGTGAATTATTCGTAGAATAATTTTAAACACTATTTGGTCATATATTTTTTAAATTCCTCTTAAAATTTTCGGCATTGGATTTCATTTCTATTTTAATATTGAATAAAAGGAAGAAAACCCTTAATTCCACATGATCCATTTCAATGAATAGACGTAAGTTTTATAAAAATTCAACATGGTTAAGAAAATTATTGATTGCTCAACGCGAATACGATTTTTTGACTATAGTTTTATCTCCGCCGTCATTTTCATTAAGAAGTTAATTCTATGTACTTCTCTTTCATAGACTGTTACAAGCCTCTTATTGCACCAGGACAAGTTGATTTGATGCTAGAGCAAGCCCAAACTAGATTGGAACAACATATGCTTCGAGTACGAAGCAAAGAAATGGGTGCATTCGGTAGAACACTTTTAGTCCTTCCTTCTTTGAGATGCATTCCGCAAAGACTCCTTTTGGAAAATGTCATTGGTTTGTCGAACGATGATATCAGAAGGCTATTCTGAAAGATCATTAATGTTACTATTATAAAGTCTCATGTAAATAACATATCTGTTATATCGAGCTAGTCAGAACAAACGTAAAGTTTCAAATATCTCTTCTTTTCAAGTTATGTAAAAAGTTCAAACTGTTAAAGAATTGTTTAAATATGTTCTGAAGCTTACTATGTAACACTTTAAGAAATGTGTTCTCTTAAGCTCAGAAATAGTATTTATTTAACCTTATTTGAGACAACTTGAAATGTAATAAAAACAATATAAAATGGGAAAAATAAATATTTAAAAAGTTTTGTGTATTTTTAATAGCATATTTTTAATGCTCTTTATAAATATTATTATTATATTTTGAATATATATTTTTATTTCACATTCACACACAAATACTTTTTATTATACTATATTTCAGTGATATATATATATATATATATATATATATATAATAGATTATTATAGATCGATTATTGTCCAAGAATCTGAAAAAAATTATGGAAAATCTGCATACCCTTTCAAAATTATTTCAGTCTAAGAACACAGATCCTTTGAATTCCACTACTTTCTTATCATATTGCAAAGATATTTCATTGATTTTCCTATTTTCTACCTATTTACATTGATTAGTGCATTACATTTTCACGGATTTTATATGAATGCTTCTTAAATAGATTTCAAATTATTTCCAATTTTTTGTGTCCATATTTACCTATTTATATACCAAGGATAACACTTATTGCTCAAATATTTATTAAAGCAATGTCTTTGCAGGTAATAATGGTTCATTACATTTTGATATATTTAATAATATTTTAATGGAGATCTAATTATGAACTTACCGTTATTAGAAAATCAAGACAAAATGAATGTTTTTCGTTAAAAAAATTGTTATGTTTCGTTTACCTGAAAATTAAAGTAACTGAAAATTAAAAAGATTTAGATAGAAATTCAATATTTTTATTAATCAGTTATAAAATATGGTGCTAATTTTTTTTTCCTAAATTTTTACTGTCTTGGATCATTTCTATTTGATAGCTCTTACTTAATTTTTATTTTTAAATTATTCTATGGGTCATCCTATATGTATATAAAATATTTCAAAGATAATTATGATAAATTCAACTCCTTCACCCAAAGACACAAAACTAATTTCTGAAATCTGAGTCAAGGTTAAGTGATGGAGAAAATACTTTAATTGGTTCCATATTCTTCTAATAATTTCCACACTATACTAATGGAAATTTTTGAAGATATATTGTGAATTTGGCATGCAGTAATTTTCTTTCAGATTAATCTATTCAACAGTCTTCTGTGGAAGCAGGATTTGAACCTATGGCCCACCGTCCTTTATGCCATTCCTCTTTTAATTAATCCCTTCTCCATTCAAATATTCGAAAGAATTTAACTGTCATGTTTAAAAATAAGTATAAAAGAAATATTTATAAATTAGAAAACTTCTGAAAAAAAGTATTGTATAAAAATTCTACAAACAAATGGACCATTTCAGAAACAGGAACAATATACGATTGAGCTGATTAGACTTTTATTGATGACGACTAGTATTAATCAGCAGTAAAGTAAATTCGATTTTAAGTTAAAAGCTTTTACTAGTTACCTAGTAACTATAATATCAATTAATAATCCATTTACTTCACAATCAGGAGAAGGTTATTGAAGAATTACGTAAGATTTTCTGTCAGAATCAAGAGATATGCAGAGGAAACTGTTTCAAAACTTAAAATTCTGGCATTCTATGTAACATAAAATATACCTTAAATCGCTAAAAATAAATTACATCAAAAACATTTTATGATTAATAGAAAAATATGTTTTAACTAAAGTTATCTCATTAGAAAAATTTATATTTATTTATTCAACGAACCTTCATCAAAGAGTGCAATGCATCAAAGAGTGCATCCAATGCAGAAATCCAATTAAAAATTTTTTTAATTGAATTTTTCCGATTTTTGCTAGTAGTTTTTCATTAACAAATCTTTGAAAAAAATTTACAATAATTCATTTTCCCTCATCAATGAGTTTATAGCTTACATTTTTTATTTTCAATAAAACAAACTTCTTCCTATATTTTCAGTGGAACTTCCTACAAAATTTGATGACATTCAATCATATTTTATCAACAAAAGATTTTCAGCAGTACCACTTTTCCCCTTTACCTCTTCAGGAGAATTTTAGGAGGAAGTTATTTGTGTTCATCTCGTTAGTTCGATATTTTCCTTTTGCGTCTACTCTTCTACTCCGACATACGAGTCGTGTGGCATCAGAAAACTAAAACATTTACATCGACTGAGTCTTAAAAGTTTAGGTAAAATCGTTACGTATTACTAGCGCTTGATTCGCTTAAAGAGACCGAAAGTACTTGTAAAATTGATTTTCTAATAAAGTACTTTAAAGAACTGTAAATCATCACCAGTACTCATATATTTTATTTGCGACTTTAGTCATCGGTTTTCCTTCCCCACCAACGTAGAATTAGCTTTTATCTCTTATTAAAGTGGACTAATAAGGAATAGAAACTCCGAGAAAATTCGAAGCCGCATTTTGTAAGCTATCGGTGTCTTTACGTGTTTTGAAGTTGTAATTGAGATGAAGAATTAGAGATAAGAGATAAAAATTATCTCATAAATGATACGAAGTCGGAAAGATGTGCGATAAGCTACTTTATTGGGATACACATGCAAAAACAATGAATGAAAGTACATCTGTTTTCGTTTCAATATTTATTTTTTTCCAGACCTATTATTTTTGATTCTAAAGAACACTAGCATTATAGAAATGTAATCCCTTGTAATCCAACTCTAAGCTTTGTGTGTTTACTGTGACAAAACTAAGTTAGTGTCGAGATATAAATATGAAAAATTCGTCTAAGGGCTCTATTTTGAGCATTAAAATGATATTCTGTTATATATTTCCCATTTCAAAATATATTTCTAACTCAACCAGATTAAGAATATTTTGAATGTTTGTAAGAACATAAGAAAAAGCGAGAAAAAAATATTAATAATGTATTAATATCTCAGTGGGTTTTTCTTTACTTTTATGAATCAAAAAGCGAGCATAAGAAACACCCATTAAATAATAATTTTTTTTATTTTATTTTAAGTGAATTATCTTTGAAAAAAAGAAGATATGGCACAAGAAATTCATAATTAGAAATCAATTACTGATTTGGTAGAATTTTACATTTGAGGGCTTTTATAATAGGTCAGATGATTCACGCTCTAAGACAGTTTTGCATCGCGAGTAAAATTTCAAAATTTTGAATGCAGCTTATTATGATTCTATTACGCATGAAATGTGACCTTCAAAACTGGTTTTGATATAATTTTGACGAACTTTAAGAGGAAAAAATTTGTAAATGTTCTCTGCAAGTTAAAAAAAAGGGAAGATAATATTAAAGGAGTTTAAACATACAAAAGGTTTTCTTCGAAGGAAGCTGATATTGAAAGAGGAAATTTTTTTTTCCATATATTTTAAAAACTGCTTGCTAAAATAACTCATTATTGATTCCGATCTACGCTGATATTGCTGTTAAATGTTTGTTAAATTTGATTGTATTTTAATTACGAGGACTAAATTAATTACAATTGATTGTACATGCTTGAAGCGAAAGGCCATTTCAAGGGCAAAAAAAAAAAAAAAGAATCAGGATACATAAAAGCGAATGTAACACCTAAAAATCGAAATAAATTTTGGAAATCTTTTCAAACAATATGCATGGTTTTATGGAATTTGAAACAAAGACAAAGCGAATTCAAATGCATTCGAGAGATTCGTAGAATAATTTATTAGTGTTAAAAAGTATATTATTTCTTATTTAGTTGAGTTTAAATTTATAAAAACACAGACTTCGTTTATCTTATACGTCTTTTCTTTAGCACCCCTTCCCCAGTATTTCTATTACAAAAAACTTCATCTTACCGTAATTGCCCTAGTGTGTTCAATCTGGACAAATACTGAATTTTTGATATGGTTCTCTAAAATGTGTGAAGACCATCTGAGAACACACTTTCTGAATTTTTCGATCTTTTATAAAACACAAGATTATAAAAATTTTGTGAGTATCTTTGCGAATATTGACTTTTGCACATTTTATGTTATAAAAAACCTACACTGTTAATTTCAAAATTGAGTTTTTTTTTTAAAGAAAATTAGCTAGCAAATTATTTAAATAGTTCGAAAAATTTAATGAATTTTTTATTATATGTAAATACGAAATGATTCTCGATAAATTCGAGATGTCTTTTCCATTAAGAATATCAGCAAACATTTTGTTAACATTTGCATTTGAATTTGCTTTCACAAATTCTCTAATTTCAAAAGTGTATAGTTGTTAAGAAAATGTTTCTATAAAATATTTTAGTCTCTAAAAACAGAGTAAAGCAGGTATTAAAATATATTTTTTCCAATGATACACCGAAGAGCCATAGATTCCAGAAGAAAGCAGAGACTGTTACGTACTTAACGACAAAATCAAGAAGGGTACTATGGCCAATATCATCAGCAGCTACAACAGTGATGACCCAGATAGTGTGTATCAGTATAAAGTGCAACGTACACTGCTGCGTATGGACCGACGCCCGAAACGGATTCCTGCTTTGATAGTACGTTATCGCCAACAGTGCTTCCAATAGGCCATGGAACACGAGCATTTGACCATACAGAGAATGTTTATTAATGCTGCACTGTAAAGCAACGCGAGAGCTATTGGCGATGGTCCACGTAATTTTGAACCACAGTCAAGGACCAGGATGACACCTGCGACATAGCCATCCTGTGATGACTATGTCGTTCCGGTTCAGCGTAAGCTAGAGGTGTAGGATTATCAAAATGATGAGACATAGTAGTTCTTAATACAACTTTTATTAAGAATAACTTATATTACTTAAATTCTAATTTGACAATTTTAATTAAAGTGAGAGTTAACACCCAATTAAACCTTGTATTTAAGTCAGATCACGCAACTAGATCCTTTATCTCAATTATAATTAATAATCCGATTCATCTAATTACTTATATCAAATATTACCTTTTGCAGATCTCCTTCCTTCACCTATAGAGAGATATTTATAATTTACTTTATATACGACGATTCCAACTTCTTTATATTGGGCTTCTATTCCTTCCAAAGCTATCGGACTGCTAACTCTTGATCTGAAAGATTCCACACTAAGCTATCTCTAAACTTGCCGCGCTATCGATCAGAATAATTCCACACTAAACTATCTCTAAGCTTGCCACGCTATATCTTATCATCAAAGCTTCTATCCTTTTATAGTATATCTCATTTACATATTATCTTCGTTTATCTTCTTGGTATTGGGTTGGAAAAGTTTTGCCATTAATCGTGGCCGTCAAAGAACATAGGAGTTATGTTAGCAGAAGGACGCGAGAGACGTCACACACCTGAGCTGGGACCCCCTTTTCTGACTTCCTCACCGCCCCAATGTGAGGGCTTTGAGCATCGACAGCTCCTCTACATGGTGGGTCTTCAGTGGAGTCAGGACTCGCTCATGACATGCCAGCCACAAATCCGTGACCATGATCCCTAGGCTACCGTGGCCACATTTGACCATTGAAGAATGGAAGAAAGTGGCCTGGTCAGACGAATTACGTTTTCTGGTCAATAACATTAAAGAGCGCGAGCAAGAATATGTTTATTTCCAAAGGAAACCCTTACACCTGGGAGCACAGTTTGCCATATACAAGGTGGTGAAGGTGGTACTACAGTGTAGTTAATATTTTCGTGGAGCACATTAGGACTCATCATTCTCATAGAACACTCCCTGACGTCTGTGCACTATGTGTACATCATCATAGACTGGGTGTACCTCTTCCTGGTAATTGCGTTCTTGCGGATGATTGCATTTACCGACAGGATAGCGTCTCTGTCACAAGGACCGCGTCGTCAGGTAGTGATTCGTGGAACATTCTGGTGAATTTCAAGTCATGTCTTGGCCTCTAAATTCGCCTGACATGAATCCAACACATAGTACATTTGTGGTTTCACCTGGAAAACCGAATTCGTACTGCCATGCTACCACCTCACAATGAGTGGAAATTGCGGGACCAGTTGAGATATCAGATCCAGCCTGGGACCAGATACCTCAGACAGCTTAACAACACCTTGCGAGTCAATGATTAGCCAGAAATTGGCAATTTAAAAGGCGAAAAGTGATCCTACTTCATATTAAACAGGTGGTCATAATGTAATTGCTCTTCAGTGCATAATTATTTTTAACACTACAGATAAAAGTAACTTTAATTTTAAAGACTCGAAGGGAACATTGCTATTTAAAGAAAAAAATATATAGAAATGGTTTTAAAATTTAATTGATTAAATATATTTCCATTACTTTTCAATTACTCGGTAATTTCACTCATTTTTAGAAATACATTGAAAGAAACATTTAAAATCAGCTTTGATTTGCTACGTAATACTTTAAAGTACCTTTGCTTCGTTTAAAGAATGAAAATGATACTATCAGACATTGAATTATTGCTTAGGAAAAAGTAAAATATTAGTGCATAAAATGTAATGTTGTTGCGTGTTTTTTATATCGGTATATATATGAAATACAAGTGGAAGAACAGAAACATACGATACAAACAGAAGAATATAGACATTTATTACAAATGATGATCCCAGCATATAACAGAAAGGGTGCGCTGCTTTCCTTTCGAGACGAGAATCCATTACAGGTGAAAGTCCGACTTTTTTTCCGAAGAAGATACAATCGTGCCTTACTCGGAATTTGAACCCGAACCCACTCGGTTACAAACTGAGGCTCATATCCACCATACTGAGGGGAGGGCGGCTTTTAAATGTGACAATATTGTTGTAAGATAGAACTCAATTTTTTAGTTATTTTTTTTTTTATTTATTAGAATGAGAAAGGAGCTGCGAGAAGGTTGAACCGATTTATTTAAATTTCAATAAATGTTATTTAAATTTCTAGTCTCCGAATTGAGTTTTCGATCTTTTTAATTCTGAATTTTTTTTATTTTATAATAATATTCTTTGGAAACAGAACTAAGCAATACATGCGACACCTCTTCCTAAAAGGGAATCATTTAGATCAATTGAAGTATTAATGTAATTTTCGGACTAATTAATTTTAATTAAAAATATAAATTCTTAGTTTGATTTGTAAAATTTATTTCATTATTCATAAACATGTAGTAAGTTTTCTGCATTTTAAATTTGAAGAATTCCTCAATCATTCAAAAAAATATTATTCTCTTACTAGATCTACTTTATTTTCATTAAATTTAATGTATTAATAAAATATCGTCTGATTCCCAAAACTCTCTAAATTATTCTTCGAAAGAGGAAATAGGACTGGATATAAATAGGGTTCAGAAACACAAATTTTAATCTACCATCTCATACTACCTACTCTCTCGTTTTATTTCTTCATTACACTATCTTTTAATTTAACCTATCTTTACCAAATTCATTTACTCAACTTTAGAGATTCAAAAAAGATTTTATTGATTTATTTTAAATACATTGCACATATATATAACTACTCATTCCACAATAAATATATTTTAAATGTTGTTTTTAAAAGTAATTCAAAATTACGAAATATATAATAACGCTTATGTACGAATTGAATCCAACGGAATTCAACAATCAACAAAACAAAGTTAATATGATTTTATGATTTCTGGCTGAAATGGTATATAGCTTGTTATAACTATCGTAACTAATTTTTACAGCAACTGCCATAAAATCTTTGTTATTTTTAAATGAACATTAACTATCACTATTTTAAGAACGTCAACTATTTTCATACTGGAAAATTTTAAATGGATTGAAAAAATATTAATAGGCTATTTTGAATAATTACTATCTAACTAGATGGGAAAAATATTAAGCGTACAATCAGTAGGGAGAGAAATTATGTAAGCAACTTGAAGAGTTTGTGATGGAAAATTTTTTTAATCAGAAAAAATCTTTCTCGTGGATGCATTCCAGTTTTCACCAAATTATATTTAAAAGTACCATTGCTTCTTTTTCGATATTTAGTCTACGTTTCTTTCGAAAACACCTTCATTTCCAGTTGTAAGTGAACTGAATATCACTTCGCAGAATTTTAAAACTGTACATTAATGACCTGGAACAAGTAGAGAGAAAAAAACCAGTGGCCTGCGGGGGCTGCTTATTCTACTATTGATGAAGTATACAGGGTATGAAGCAGAGAGAGGACGAAAACCAGTTAGAGCATCAATTATGAGGTGGTAGCGGCGAGAGAGGATGATCGCCTGAGGCAGCGGAGGGAACGTGAAAAGGATGTTTCGTCTCCAAAAACGTTGTGTACAGTTTCTCTCTCTCTCTCTCTCTTTTCCTCTGAAAGTGAAACTATAATCTTGCTGCAAGGTTGATAGACTGGGAAGGATATTCCGGGTGGGAGCAAATTCCTGGAGTAATTTTGTCTTCTTATATTGGGGTCGGGGCCGGCTCTAGCAGTTTTGCCGCCCCGGACAAAAATGGAAAATGCTGCCCTTCTCTCCAAAGCAAAAAATTATAATTAATATATATATATATATATATATATTGTCCTAAGAATACAAAATAATTCAAAATTAAGAACATAATTACCCGTTATGATTCATTGGTCTAGCTAGTCCTGAGTGGGCCCTGTATCCAAATTCCTTGGCGAATTATTTTTGAGGGGGGGGGGGGGTTTATATTTATGATGTTTTGCTTACACATTTTGGGGCCCCTGAAACTTGGAGTCACCGTATCATTGATACGGCGATAGCTAAGCCCCTGTTATAATTTCAAACGAGTAAAATTTAAGAGAAGTAGCCCATTTCAGCAGACCAATTTCTTCGAAAAAGAGTCTACTGATGGTGAAGATCACAAGCATTTCTATTTTAACTTATAGTAACTACGCTCAAGACTAAAATAAAATATCTCCTGTGGGCCTCTTTATCCACTAAAACCTCTTATTAACCTTTTTCCCTTTAGATAAGCTAGCACCGGACATACTATGGATGAAAGGAATGTCTCTTGTGACCCCACTCTTGGATGGGGAGAAAGTTACTAGTGAAAGATGTGTAAACATATCAAATTGCATAATTAAACATATACTCGCGCCTTGAACCATTCAAGTTTTAATATAAAAGAAAACTGACATTAAACATACAGAGTACAAAATAAGGAAAAAGATACGTTAAATGAAATACCAAATTCACGCCCAATAATATTTCAAAAAATATATCAAATTTTTTGTAATATAAAAAAATATTTTCCAAATTTGATCCAAATGCCGCCCTAAAATTTGCCGCCCCGGGCAGGGGTCCGGTTTGTTCGGCACTAGAGCCACTCCTGGTGGAGTTCTCCTATTGATATTATAAAATTTTTCTGAAAATTTAGCAATATAAGGATAAATTATTGACTCTATTTCCAGTTCATGACGCAGAATTCTTTTTGGAATTTGGGAGAAACGTTCACTATTGTTTACTATATTGAGTAACTTGAATGTTATTGGTGTGCATGAATTCTGCTGATTCCCAGATAGGAAAGGTATTTTGGTTTCCTAAATTTAGAATAATTTTCATGATTTCTTGGGTGTTGATGTGGATTTTAAGATTGAGGCGCTGAAATACTCGTACCTTGTGACTTAAGGTATTCGACTACGTTCGGAACCGTGATTTTGCAAAAGCGTATAAATGGATAATATTTATGATATTTAGAGTCACTTAGATTAGAAAATGTATATAAAATTGTTTTAAGAATAGTATTACAATAAAAAATTATTTAAGTACAATATTTTGACAAAAAATGAACATAGAATGACCCATTTTCAAAATATTCTCCTTTTGTGAAAAATGCTTCTTTTATAATAATATTTTGCCTGTATATAGCTCAGACCTCTGTACAGAGGCTCAACTAAAATTTTTGAAATATATAACTCAGAAGTGGGTTTATCCATGTTTTACGACAACAGAGGGGAAAAATTTTAAGAAAAATTATTTTAATTTAATATAACTCTGAAAATAATGAGAATTTTTCAAAACTCATAGTTGAGCCTCTGTACAGAGGTCTGAGCTATATACAGGCAAAATATAATTATAATAGAAGCATTTTTCGCAAAAGGAGAACATTTTGAAAAAAGGTTATTCTAAGTTAATTTTTTGCCAAAATATTGTATTTAAATAATTTTTTTTTGTCAAAATTTTTTTTTCCTTAAAACAATTTTATACATATATTCTAATCTAAGTGACACTAAATATCATGAAAATTATCCATTTATGTGCTTTTTTAAAATCACGGTTCCGAACGTAGTCGGATACCTTAACGTTCAATGTTTTCAATGAAATCTTCGTCATAGGATTCCGGATTTTCAGTGAAGGGGTTTTCAAAAAAAATTCCCCAATTTCTTTAGCTTTATCTATTGTACTATATTTAAGTCTGTCCAATCCTTACAATAAGAGGTAGTCGATTTGGGTGAGTTTTTTCTTTATTAGCTATTAGTAAAATATCATGCTCTTTAATTCTATTAGCGAAAACCTATCTTGACAGAGAAGCAAGGGCGAGCATGGAAGGTGGTTCACTCCTTAAATTATTTTTTTTTCTTGAAATTAATTTTTTTAAATACCCCCAAAAAGAATTTCCATGCACCAACGATTTGCTATTATATAATTAACATAATTTAAGGTTTAAAAACAAAATTTAGCTATTTTATTACATCGAAAGCAACATTACGCGTTTTATGTATAATTTACTTTATACTTTCTAATTCGTAATTTATTTTAATGTTAAATTCTAACGTTTCTTCTCTTATTTGTAGCTGTTTGCTATTTGCTATTCGGAAAGAAGAAAAACTGCTTTTTTAATACATTTTTTCCTGCGCGTGTGTGTGTCAATTTCTTGTTTATTTTGTGATCATAGTTTTCAGAGATAGGCCTGGATAATATTGTTCTGGCAAATATGATTTTTATAATTCTGTGTGTGTGAAGCTCTTGTTTAGCTTATCTCTGGAGTATATTCAATTTTGTTTTGAGGGGAGAAGGTAGAGTATGTTCTGCGGCTCTTTTTTCTCCCTCTATTTTTTTTCTGAATTTAATGTTTGATGTGGTCCTGCAAATGGACTTGTTGAGAGATTTATAAATGCTACTGCTGAATCAATAAATTTATTTTTTTAATTATGTAAAATAACGGTAATTTTTTTTAAAAAAATGACACAAGAAATGATAATACAATGAATATTCATATCATTTTATTTATTTTTGATATGATGAATGAAGAAATATACATAAATGAATTCATAATATTTCTCTCAGGTATTTATTAATTAATACTTTATTTCTTTGTCATTATAAGTAAATAGTTTTCTTTGTCGAGCTCATAAACATCAAGATATTTCATGAAAAGCATTAAATGCAATAGTATTGTCACAATAATTACAATAAATATATTTATATATCTCTATATATTTACACAATATATGCCCTCATAAATAATAATGTCATGCATAATTTATTTATTGAACACGCTATAATAATTTATACATTCGTATAAACTCTGATATGTATGAAATATAACTTTTAAATCATTTATTAAATCTGAAAAGATAAATAACATAGCTTTCTGAACATGTGAACTTGAATATTCTAAATTAAAAAATAGAAACTCCAAACAATTTAACAATACCTGATTTATTTCGGGTTATATAAATATGATGACTTTTCTGATTCCGTCATACATTTCAGAAGAGGGAAAAACTAAATTCTTAGTTTTTTAAACTAACATTTAGAATCTTAGGAGAGCAAGAAGAATCGAAGTCATTGTCGATAGAAGGGAAAGACTTTGGTGTAACTTTGTACTTCTGTTACATCCGTCGTAATCACACGTTAGAATGCATCCTTGTAAAGTGTCGCTTTCGAATCGAAAAACTCCACATTGATTGTCCATGTTTTCCAAAACGCATGCACGAATGACATGTTCCTCCTCTGTATGAACTATGGATTATAGAGAGCATAAAAACAACATATATCAAAAATGAAAGCACTTAACATAAAAATTTCTAATCTAAAGGGGAAATCTTCAGATGTTAAAAATGTAAGCACAACAATAACTTTAAAAAAAAAGGGAAGAAGAGGAAAAAAAATTAGAAAACAAATTTCAAATGGGCTAAATTCATGTGACGTCATTAGTCACATGATAGTTGCAATTGCGTGTTTTCAGCCAATCAATTAATGCGCTTTGCTGTTGCCAACATTTATTTTTTTTGTAGAAACTTTCTGTTAAAAAGTAAGAATTTGTCTACAATAATACGTCCATAGATAAACAAAGTGCACTTCATTTAAAAGTACAGGTATAATATAAGAATTTCGTTTTTAACTTTTATAACTTAACTAAATATAAAATTTTATCTAATGCTTACAAGCAGAAAAGCAATTACAAGTCTAATGCCAGTTTTGAATTCAATGAAGAACGAAGGATTATACTTATCGTATGACCGTCATTCCTTTCATTGATTCGGACCATGAAATAATTACGATGTTCAATTTTATAAAATGATTTTTAATTCCTCCAACTCATGAAATGCTAATTTACAGCAATGCTGCATGATGAATATAACTTTACTCAGTAGCGCAACAGCCCATAAAGGGCTAAGATACTGTGTCCATCTCAATTTTCGTGACCTTGGGCCCTGTGGTGCATGAGCAGATGTTCCGGTCAGGTGACCAATCTGATACGGAATCCCCAGTGTTTAGTTCCAAAACAAGCTTGGTATTCAATTACCGACTTACTGAAGGAATGAAAGACTAAGTCGAGCTTTTCCAGTCCGGGGTTTCAACCCCGGACCTGTGGCGGGGAAGCGTGATACGCTACCACTCAGCCAATAGGCTTCAACAATGTCACTCAGTACTCATTAAAATGGTACTTTCTAATTTTTACTTCCGTATCTTAAAAATGAAATGTACATTTAAAATATTCTTATTTTTTAGATGATAACGGTATTAAATTTTGTTCCCTCTTTTATTTTTAAAATTATGTTATTAATATCCTCTAAAATCAGTGAAGATTTTATTGTAATTATAAGACGTGGTTATAACTACAAAAGCGGAATAAAAAGCGGAAGTGTTTAAGTTATGGAGTTATTACACCTTTGCGGCATATTCCTTCCAATCAAAGTTTTTGTGTGAATTTAAATTTATCATAACGTTTTATTAAAGTTACTTAAAAAAACTTGTTCATTAAAAATATAAATGGGAACACACTAAGTTTAACATTGTACTACAAACATCTTTGAGGGCAAAGGTCCGAGATTAAACGTGAAAAAAATTCCTTCGAAAGCTTATCATGAGAAATTGACTCACATTGTACGACAAAAGAGAACTTGGTATTTCAAAATTCCAATACAATCAACCTGAAGATAGTAAATCAGTTTATGAGGCATCATTCTGTTATTTCGAATACTGTTTGTTCAAAAACATCGAAGATACGGACCATGACATTCTACGCTGATAATACATCCATCTTCGGATTTTATTCATGCTCCAATGATTATTTATTCACTCAACCACGATTTGATGAAATAGTTTTTAATAGAACTTGAAATTCATTACAAACGTGATTTCTGAGGTGTAATGATTTAAAGGCTTTGCTTTAAAAATAAACCGAAACTATAAAAGAGTTTTTTAAACATAGCACTATTTAGCAACACGAGGGCTGTTGATGATGAACATCGGTCAAGTGACGAGAACGACACCCAAGTTGACACCTCCTCCTCCAAATTACCACACCACGTCAACGGGTGGACATTCATTGCTAATGCGTGTTGCAGTATTTATCACAAGTCTTAACGTTTACACAAAATACTGATTTTTTCGTGTTCCGAAAAGCGAACGAGTTTGTTGCTTCGATTTCTTTACCCTTGTATTGTACTTTAGATTGTTTTTCAATTCCTATTATTATATAGTTCACTCCTCCCTATATATCTTGTTCAAATTTTCAATCGCTAATAAAATACTTTCTATTCAACCTCTCAAGTTTAAATACATTTTTTAAAACTTGTAGTGGATGATACTTGATGTTAATACAGTTTTTTTAAATATTAATTCATTAATTAAATTTAAAAAATGAATAAAAATAGTAACAAACAAAAATAATAGTCCAACAGCATATATAGAAAAGAAAATCATTCTTTGTGTCCCTGTAGCGCAAAGGATAGCATTTTGGACTTCTAATCCAAAGGTTGTGGGTTCGAATCCCCCATCTGGGATGGCCTAATTTCCCTAATTTCATTCTTTACTATACCATTTTATTTGAATAATTAAATTTAATTAATGAATAAATAGTAACAAACGAAAAAAAAATAGTCCAACACCATACATAGAAAGGAAAATCGCTTTCTATTTTGTCACTTAATATTGTGATTCTGCCATATATAGATACATATTTATATTAATTGCAACTATTTAATAAAAAGTAACTAAAATAAAATTTTTCTTTGTTGATCTAAGTAGGAACTGACTTAAATTATTTTTTTTCTATTACTTGGTGGAATAAATGTATGGCTTAAGTTTCTCTTTTCATTTATAGTGATGCATTTTGAAGAGCCATCAATTAATATAAAGAAGCAAAATTACTTTTTTTTTTTTTTATCCTGACAAAGAATTCAAAAGAAAGCAACTAATTCTGAGCAGAAAACAATTTTCTTCACTCAGTTCATTTATTCAGTGACAGATTCAATTCAAATAACTAGTAATAAAAACCCGTATATTCAATATTATAAGGAAATTCCTCAGAAAACTTTCATATGAAGTAATATGATTTCTGAGCAGACGTTATGTCTAGCCTAAGATTATAATACAAACTGACTGAGAAATATAAAACTGACGCTCTTCTACCTCTTTTTTTTTTTTTTTTTTTTAATCTCATATTTTATTAAAAATTTTGCACTCAGAATCCATAAAATGATTGACACTCTAACGCTGAAAAAGGAGGTTATTGCATGAATTGAATCTAATACTTATGAAAAATCAAACAGAACAAATACAAACTATTGTATAAAATATTGCTTCATCTCAATCGTTATAAATGAAATTGTTCCAAACTTTTTAAAATTATAAAATAAATTTGAAAAGTTCTCGGGGAGGGACCAATATTTTATTTATTCTCTTTAATTCTGTTTCTTACTATTCGTTATTACAATTTTAAGGCGAAAGCTAATTTATTTTTTGTTAGGAATATTAAAATTATTTTTTTAAACATTGTGTGATTATAATTTAAATATTTATATATTAGAGCTTCAGTTTCATTGCTAATAAACTTATATTAAATGCATTCCTAGGCATAAAAAATTAGGTGTGAATTCATTTTCAATTCTTGATTATTAGTAATAAAAATTTCACCATTAGATATAATCGTTATTGTGCGAATATAACGGCCATATTGCAGTTAAACTACAAAAAATCTCCTTGCAATTTCACGTCAATTAATATTGAAATTTAGATAATAAATGAAGCAAGAAACATTTATCAATATATTTTGATCTATCGTGAAATTTTCTAAGGCCTTACAAACGTGTTTTATTAATTGGAAAATTTGGAGGAAATAAGTAAAAAATACATGTCTTCAGATCCAAATGATTCATAATTTTGAAATTAAATAAAGAAAAAATGACCTTTAATAAGCTCTCGGAAATGTATTCTTACCTGTTTTACCGATGACCTTAATGCAAAAATTTGCAGGGAATTGACCTATATGTCCTTCTTTCGGAACTTTGCAGGCTTCCGTGTAAGTACTCATTGCAGGATGGAAAGGGTCGTGACAGTTGAGATCTGTTCCATTTTTCGAATTGCATGTGTAACAGCTAATTGCTTCTCCTATAAAAGTGAAGTCCAATCTTTTTATCGCAATTGTCTTCTGCCGCTTCGTATAACAATATAAGTACAGTTATTTTTTAAGCTTTTGAATGAAAAATATTATTTTGATTTTATTGGTTATATTTTTAAGATCTCTCAGGACCCTTAACAGATATCTGTGCACTCAAAAAAAATATTCTTCTTCAAACCAATGTAACTTAGCAATAAAACAAAACAATAATTTGAAATTTTTACCACATGATAATCATATATATTTACATTATTTCTCAAATTTTCAGAGAATTTGAGAAAAAATTCAAAAAGTTATAAAGAAATAAAAATTGGACAATTTCTAAGAAATATGAAAATCAGTATTTTACACCGCGCAGGATTCTGAAGTACAAAATTGATCAAAACCAAAATTCTCAGAAATATTGAGGCTTTAACATATATATTTTTTTCAAAAAATTGAAAAATTTCCAATTTAAGAGTCCTTAGAGCTCTTAATCAATTATTTAAAAATATTCAAAGAAACGTATTAGCTTACCTTGGTTAATTCCTTGTAAAAAGATGGAGAGCGCTGTCAATGTCAAAAAAGGGGTCATTGTAACTTCTCTTGTTATTTAGTGCGGGAAATCATCCTGAAATAAAATATTCTTTTTTGAAGAGAAATCTTATTAACTTGAGTTATTTGGTTAACAATGTGATTATTTTAATATCTATAGTTTTAAAATGTTAAAAAAAGTACATTTGTAATTTTGCATTTATTTTAAAAAGCTTCATAGGAGAGAGAAAAACAGAAAAAGAGAGAGATTTAATGCATTATTTGATATTATAATCAATATATATTAATTATTATATACAATATAATTTAACAATTCCGTTATAATGAAAAAGATGAAATCTCGAACAATAATAATTTTTTGTTGAAATTATTTCTACTAATCCATGATATGCATGCTCTAATTTCAAGGCATTTTAAATTCCCATTTTTTAAAAATAAGGTATATTTATATTTAACCATGTCAATTGTTATTAACATTTTACATTACTTAAGAATCTATACAAGAAAAAAGAAAAGTAACAAATTACAGTGGCTTTTAGTATGAGCATTTGTTTTACCTGAATTCAATAAATTATAACTAGCGTATCATATATTCAACCCAAAATGAGCTAGTTTTATTGAAGACTAGATAACTAGTGATTTCAAAAAAGAAACAACATTGAAAGTATTAATAATGGAGGAGTGCGTTTTTCTGTTTTACAGAAAAAAATTTAAAATGTATCAAAGGATAAAAAAAAAATTCTTTAAATTAATTAAGGCTTTATTTTTTTTAAAAAAAAATTACTTTGATCAAGGTAAAATTGTTTCGTAAATTTGTAATTAATTAGAATAGTAATTGTATATCGAATTACCTATGTGATAATTTTAGTATGGTAAATTTAGCAGCGTGATTTTTATTTTTATTTTATTATAACAAGCTATGTCCATTGTCTTTACATAAGAAATGCAGAGAAGTTACTTGAATAAAATATATTATTGGATAATAATTTACTAAAAACATCAAATGGAAAACTTACAAACAACGAGCATGAAAGATTTGTCGAAGTTTTTCTTAGTTATGGCTAAATAATCTTTATATAATTGTTGCTATAAAAAGAAACTATTCAATATAAGGTGTAACAATAGTTATTTATTACTAAAATTATTTTCTTTGTATATATCGAGCCCAAAAGTTGACTATTTAAGCACACGAAGAAGTTTAATTTTAAGCAAATTAAGTAATGAAACTGATATGTCATCAGAAAAAAGGATTAACGGTGCATTTGTATGAGACCATCATATTAAAGAATACATCTACAACAATGTTTTTAATCAAAAAATTAAAGCAATCAGTACTCTAAGAGCCTCCTTCATTTAAAAACTCATAACCTAAAATTTATCCAGCAAAAACCCATAATGCTATCACAAAGAAAAATTATACCATCCATCGACATGGTTCAAGGAACATTGTATTTCGAGAATTTTTAACGAATAATTCAAAATTTGATATTGTTACATTTACTTCAAGCCCTTTTACTATATTTGCTTTCGATAAGAAAAACAGAAAATTCTTTAATATTAAATGTAAATAAACTGCATAAAATATTAAATACATACAGCTTATACCTTTACCTTCTTATATCAATTATTGTAGTATCAACATTATTACCAATGATTACTGTTCAAATAATTATAAAATACAAGAAAATGAATAACAGGATTTTCTTACTATTCAGCAGTATGTTGGTGTATTTTCATAATTTTGACGCAATATATAAAAATTTCCTGTAATCATCCTAAATACGAATTTTTATACATAATACCAATACGTTTATTTTATTTTCTCAACTTTTGGCATTCTATACTACATAGATACAAAGAAGTTACAGCTCCCCCTCCTCTTCCCCCCCCCCTCTTTTCTGTGAGACTAATTAAGCAGGAAGAGACTTTCATGTAATCTTTTCAGGTTTTAAAACAATTTTCACCTCCTGAAGATAAATCAAGTTATCTATTTTCCCCCCTAAACATTATGATTACTTTTCCCACGCAAAATCAAAAAGAAAAAGGAAAAAAGTTTTTTCATAAGCAATTAAAACACTATAACAGTACCTATCATCATAAATTAGAATATATTTAAGTAATATTTTCAAAAATATTTCTATGTAAGGAGGTTTAAATATATCTAAGTAAGCAGCATTTAAAAAAAAAAAGAAAAGAAGAAGAAAAAAGCTGACTTAATGCATTAATTTATGAAGATTATATATTGTATGATATATTTTACTATAGGGCCATTAAGCTTATGAACATCAAGTCTCAAAGGTAATCATCAGTACTCAAAGGAAATAGAAAAAATCTATGAATAGAAAAAATTCTACAAACTTGCTACAATACAGTCTCACTAAATTTAATACAATAATGTATTTTAATGCTTTCTTTTGCCGCTATCATTTGACTTCAAAAAAGAAAAAGTAATTGCTCCTATAGTACATGAAAGATTTATGAGTAATTGGACGTTCTATTCTTATCAGCATGAAACACCCAGTTTTACAAATAATTATTCATAAATATTGAATGTGAAGCAAGCAACTATATCTCCTGAGTGTGTGGGCGGTTCTTACAGTAAAAAAAAAATTATTGTTCTTTTTAAAAAGTTAAATGCTCCGAAAGTAACCTTTTCAAATAACAATGTTCTATAAACATTCTGAGAGGGGAAAAAATGATTTTCTCTATTGTGTAGTATTTCAAAAAAAAAAAAAAAAAAATGCGGCCAATACTTCTATAATATCTAAATAAATACGTACCAAATCTATGTGAGCACAGTGAAATAATTCTCTTATAGTTTTTACTCTTTCATTTTCAGTGAGTCAGTTCCATCTGCCATCGATCACGCACAGATTAAAAAGCGCTTTTCCACCATCTCGCATATTTCATCCCAGATAGAAAGCTCGCATACGTATTGATTGGAAGTCACGCTGGTCGCGTGTTGTGATGACAGTCTACGGAGAGATTCCCTGCTAGGATTTCAAACAGGATATGTAGCAATATACTGCGATTCACAGCATGTTACAAGCATTCTTAAATCATTGAATAAGTAAAAAATTATTAAAGCCAACCTATGGGAACTAACCTTTATCTATTATCTAGAAGAGAGAGTTTGGTAGTTCAAGTTTTGAGTCTGGCTCTGCTTCTTGGATTAACTACAAACTGTCCAGGATTCAAATTGCTAAATACCACGTAACAATTCATTTCATTTTTTTAAAAAAGAAGCTTTATTACGAACTCTGTTTTGGAAATATAACAAACGTAATTCTCTACTTGAGATAGCAAATAGTCAACCAAACATAAGGGGGGAAATAATGCAAACTGTAACTGAATAGATTCACGAACTAATGACTAAATTTAAGCCCAGACTCAACATATTATCCTTAGATACAATGAAAGGAAGTGGAATAAAATATCTTTTATTCACGGCAAAAAAAAAAAAAAAAAACACTCAACTTTTATTTCTACACTTTTAACTCTATACTCTTTACTACTGCTAAGAAAACCAATATATCCCAAATTAGAAGATGCATTTACTTCTCTTTCATTTTTCAATATAATTATATAAAAAAACTTAGAGAAATGCTCTTGGAATCTCTGAAAGGAAGAAGAATCAGACTAAATCATACAAACGAAGTGATAAATATAATAGCGAGCCCCACAAAATTTCAAAGACTCGAATTCGAAAACCTTCCTTGTTTTTAATACATTTGAATTCAATTACTAGTACATACGTTTAATTAATTCAATAACAGCAAAAAAAAGTCGTTTACTTCAAGTAGATGTTAGTTTGAAAAGAAATTCAGAAAAGGATTACGTCAAAAGGAATTAATAAGGATTCACTATAGAGAATGTTTCATGATAAAAGAATAATGCAAATTTTTAATGAAATAGCACAGGAAATAATTTAATAAAATCATATTTTTAAAAAATATTCCTTGTGGTAAGGAAAAATCCATGAATGCTCACACGTTTCTAATAGCTAACATATTGAATATCCGAATACTTAACTTTTATCCGTTCCTTATTATTGACCGGACTATATACAAGAATTACAATCTAAAAGGGAGATTACTATTCGGATTCTCTTAATGATACGACCAAATTTTCTAAATCTTGATCCTGTCAAATTATAACTCTAGAATCAAATTTTTATTTGTTGTTCATAACATTCATCTCAACTACTTTCATAAAACATATTTAATAATTACATTATATTGCATTTATGACAGATTCCATCCAATCAAGGGCATTCTGCAACTAAAATTGGATTTTTGAATAGTTTTTTTCTGAATAGAAACGCTCCTAAATCATCCTTTTTGTTTGTGTTTGTGCGCGAAAACCGAATCTGATTTTTTTCCCTTTCTTTTCGAAAAATGAAAAATTAGGAGTATAGGAAAAAATCAATTGTGATCGAAAATAGGTTGACTAGAGAAACCTGTTTTTTTTATTTTATTTTTTAATAAACTGAATCACATCAATTTTGAATGGTTTGTGTGTTTTTACATGAATAAACTATTGCATTGTGTTTTTAGGGAGGGGGGGAGAGCGAGGTAAAGCTACGGTAATTATGTGACAAAAAATGCAACTGTTACTTGATCTTCCAGTCCGAAAAATGGACATTAATAACTCGAATTTTTTTATTCTATGTAATTTTAAAATAATTTAAATCGTGGCCATCACCTCGGACAATTCCTTCGAGAATACGTACCTTTTCATAACAGGCTAACTTAGCCTCTATACTACCACCACATATTATTTCAAAATTCATTTCAATTATATCATGTCAATTCATGTATCCTTTTCAATTGATCAACTATCTTAATCTTCCCTCTCTTGAATGCTACTTAAGGTATCCGACTACGGTCGGAACCATGATTTTAAAAAGGCGCATAATTGGATAATTTTCATGATATTTAATGTCACTTAGATTAGAATACATGTATAAAATTGTTTTAAGGACACATTTTGACAAAAAAAAATTATTTAAATACAATATTTCGGCAAAAAATTAACTTAGAATAACCTTTTTCAAAAGGTTCTCCTTTTGTGAAAAATGCTTCTGTTATAATAATATTTTGCCTGTATATAGCTCAGACCTCTGAAAAGAGGCTCAACTATGATTTTTGAAAAATTCACATTATTTTCAGAGTTACTACCATTTGAAATAAGTGATTCCCAAAGTGGTCTATATCGACCCCCAGGGGTCTATGACGACTTGCAAGGGGTACACGTCAGTGAAAAAATAATTTGGGTGTCTATGAGGTATAAATGGAGGTCTACAGTAGTGACTCTCATTAAACCAGATCATGACTTTTCTTAAAAAGAAAATATAATCAAGTGGAAACCAAATTTACCTATTTAACAGATTTATTTACTAAATTTAATGAGGTTAATTTGCAATTACAAAGTAACAGCATAAATTTTATTAAAACAAGGAACTAATTTCAGTGTTTTTTGTGTGGGCCAGAATTAAGCTAAGGAGTATATTAGACGTCCCGAATTTTCCTAGCGTTTTTCCAACGTTTATAAATGCCCTTTATACAAATTTTGAAACTAGGTTAGTGAGAATGCTGACTAGTTGACTAATCTTAGATTGTATTGTAAAAAAGTATTGGAGAGCTCGCTGCTTAATGACCTGTGATGGTCAATGGCCAGGCATTTGATAAATAAAAATAAATAATTAATTATACATGGCTTCAACAGAAACTATTTCGCAACTTTTTGATTTAAAAAAAGGCTCAGATTTAAAAAGACTAAAAAGGGATAATCTAATGAGTTAACAGTTATATTCACAGATCTTGTTTCAGAATATATCCTCTGAGCATGAGGTTTAGCTACTGAATTACTCAAAATATTCGTTTCAAATAAATATATTGTCAATGCAGCAAAAAAAAAAAAAAACCTCGTGTTACTATTATCATAGCGAAGGTGATAATTTTAACATTAAAAAGGGCAAAACAGAAAACTATTTAATGGGGTTTTTTCACACATACGAGGCTTTTTTTAAAAATTCTTTTTTTTTTTTTTTTTTTTGGTTTTAATCTTCTAAAATACTTTTTATACTTTCCTTAATTCTCTTAAAATGAAAATGCTTAACTCAAACACAAAAATCTGATTCGAGTGCTCTTCAATTTAGGGATATTTATTTTTTCTCTTACTTTTTTTTATATCTAAACTTGCTTGAAATGAATGATTAAAACAACCTTTAAAACAGTAAAAGAAAAAAAAAATGTCCATGTAATTTTTTTAAACATTATTCCAAGTCTAAATTACGATAACGCGTATTGTATTCCGTGCATACAAGTAAGAAAAGTAATTAACTTTTTCCATTTATTTCTCTCTTCTAACTTAACTGATTTTCTAAGAAAATAACTTCTATGTATATAGAGTAAATCACTTTGTGAATTTTTTTTTTTTAAATATTATTTTGTTTGATTCAGTGAATGGTAGCTAAAAAAAATCTATAGTTGTGTTCTATGATGTTGGCAGATAGGGTAAAAAAAATTTAAAATTATCGCGTCATTTCTTATAACTGCAGTATATCTACACTATATATATTGCATATATATATTGTTTAAATAATCCTTTCTAGAGAGACAGAAATTATTTGAGCTCAAACGAAAAATGAATCATACTCATATTGAAAACTTAAAAACATGGTTCTTGCAGTATTATAAGCAATACTGACTTAGGACAGCTTTTAATTGTTTATAAATGTGGGGCTTAACCAGTTTTGTGGCTAGACAAACCTTTCTGTTTATTATTCTGAGTGAAATCCTATATTATATTAAAATTAAGCTCAATAAACTCTCGCTTTTTCCAAGATGAACTATAGACAAAAGTAGATTATATTTTTATTTGCTATAAAGTTTATATCTGATGGGAGAAACTATTGTTGAATTTTTCTATAAATGGCCAGATCGCATA
Source organism: Trichonephila inaurata madagascariensis (assembly GCA_019973955.1). NCBI lineage: Eukaryota > Metazoa > Arthropoda > Arachnida > Araneae > Nephilidae > Trichonephila > Trichonephila inaurata. Next base: position 217,380 of record BMAV01000451.1, read on the forward strand.
TATGACAAACTTGTTAATTGCCTTTATTTTTATAAATATTCATAAAATACGTTTTTTCTTGCACAATACCTTAAATTTTTATAAGAATTAATAAAATTAGTATATTTCTTAAGCAGAGATAAGACATTACACTGAATCCCAAATCCCTAACACTCGAAAAATGGATTCAGAATTCCTTTCTAATCATTAATATTAGTCATTAGCTTATCATCTATTCTGAAGTAAAATAGAAATGATATCCAGCCAAATTTTAAAATTTGACTTGAAATAGATTCTAATATTGATGTAAATCTTGAAAATATTAATATGTTAAACACAATTGATGATACTAATCTAAATTTAAAATGGCAAAATTTATTCATCTTTCATTGGCACACAGTATACCAAATAAGGATTCAATGCAAAAAAATTCAAAATTTTGAAATTTTAAAGGTTTAAATATTATAACTATTTTTTAAAAAATACAAAAGAAAAGCACATGACAAATTATAATTATAATTATATCAAAAATATTCTGTGATTTTTCTTTGAGTACAAACTGGAGCACAAAACTAAAAAAATATTGAAATAAAATACTTCTTGGGGAATGGAAATAGCAATTCGTGTTTCAAATATATATTGAGTATATTAGCTAAATTTAAATGGAAAAAGAAATTTTCGATTAAGACATCAAAATCTAAATTTGTAATCAAGATTAATTTTCAGGTAGTGAAAGGCATAGCTTTATGTATCAAATGATTTAGAAATAATGCATTACTCCCCCCTGACCACTAAACGAAATTGAACTGACGGGTAAATTCTTTTTTCAATGATGTAAGAATTTACTTAAAACAAATTATTATTACTTCAAGTTTGAATGCATTAAAATATGTTTCTTGGTCTCTGTTAAGACGCGCAAATAACGAAAATTTTACAATTTTAATAAACAAAAATCAATATATCGTTTATAACAAAAATTTGCATATATTTTTTGGTACTTATATTATCTATTCTTTCAGCATTCTCTTTCCTTTATTTCAAGATTATTTAACTATAAAACACAACATTTTTAAAAGTTTTGTTACGGTTAATTACAATTATTTAGGTCAATAAATCTGGCATCTTTTCTTTGAAATGAAATCCAAGCAACTTTTGTATATTTAGATTTCTAAATTGCATGATTGAAAAATAATTTGCATATTTTTTTTTAGTTTTTTTTTTTTTAATTTTTTTTTAAAAAAAAAAGTCCCTTTTTAGTCATTTTTTACTCTAAGCATGGAAACACTTCATAAAATATTTTGCCTTATTAAAATTTAAACACGGTATCTTCTTAACTATAATTAAATGAATCACTGCATAATTAACTGCAGATAAATAACAACACAATAATATCATTATTTAAACTATCTCCAACCTTTCCACAATGTTTTATAGTAACATTTAAAACCCATACACTTCCACGGAAATATGCCCTTTTCCGCTGACATGGGAATAACCTTTACAAATGTTGACGGCAGAAGAAACTATTGCATCCTTACCTGCTCCCAATTATTTCAGATTCATCCCAACCTTCAGTATTTAGAATCTGTGGTCCTATATTGACAATAATGACTTGTCAAGCATCATTTTGGGCGCACGAAAAGGTTGCGTGTTGTAGCTCTTCCCTCCAAGCTTTGAATATGGCTCAGTCAGACGAATCCCCGGCTCCACCAGATCTCTTATTGATCGTTCACGATTCCACACATGGCCTTGAATTAGGTTCGTGGCATTCTCCCTTTCTTGAGATTTCTGGGCAATTTAATGAGTATTTGTTTAATAATAAAGGCATTTTAATAATCCCTTGAATTTATGTAGAAATCACAGGAGCAAGTCACCGCGGTCTTCCCAATCACATTTTGATATCTTGAGTGCTGAGAGGGAGAAGTGATTTGTGG
>BMAV01000451.1:245581-278236 GCA_019973955.1 Trichonephila inaurata madagascariensis
CCCCCCCCCCTAAAGCCCTTGATTTTTTTCCCCGATTGATTATAATTTTAAGCATGTAATACGCAAAATTTTATTAAATATTTCTTTTTAATGATTAATTTTATTAATACTAATTATTTATTCAATTAGTTTTTTTACTGTTTTTTGTTCCCCAAAATCGACAAAATCAAAAGGCACATGATAAAAGAATGGTGGACTTTCGACCCTGGACCCCCCTTGGGAAAACTTCTGTCTGCGCTAATGGATACATTCTAAAATAAAGATGAGGATGTAACACTACTTGTACTTCAAAGGGTCAAATCGTGTGCTTTCTGGGAGATGTTGAAAAACTCATAGGTTCTGATTCAATCAGCTTTGTTGCGCAGAGTAATGAATACTGCATCTTCTGTGGGACATGTTTTTTTCCTTCATGAGGATATGTTCTATTCACTTAAATATCGGTGGTTATTTAATTAAATATTAACTAATGGGTGAATATTAAATAATGGAATTAATAGCTTAAATTGAATTTTACACTAGTTGGATATGAATATTTTCTCATGTATATCTTTTAAAACTTATTTAATTTACAATCGAATCTTTAACAAGAATAACATACCGATTTTAAACACAAGACTTTTCTCAATGAACATAGTAGCTGCAGTTGGCTTTGTACCAAAAAAAAAATCCAACTCGATAAGTTTTTAATATAAACGAATAAAAAAGAAAGAGTATAACGCGAAACTGGTTTAAATGTTGTCTGTTATTACTTTAAAAAATACGCAGAGTTCTTTATGAAGTACAGAGTTATTTGTAAATGAGGGGAAAACATTAATTAGCTAATCAAATTTCTCTTTGTGTGGACATTTACCTAACAGCATAATCTTCAAGAAAAACACAGTTCACCTTGAAATTACCTTTTAGAGGATATCAAATAATTTACAAGTCAAGTCTTTAACAGTAAATTCTTGGGGAAAACATTGTTGTGAAAATTGTTACTAAAAATTTTTAGGGTACATTATAAGTTCCTTTGAAATTCCACATTTTATATTCTATTTTATGGATACAAGATCTTATTCAGGGGTAAAGCTCCTTGCGTTTCAAAAATCTCGAAATTCCAAGAAAAACTTTATGAAATGCATATCTACTGAAGAAATATGAAAAAGCTTCATTTTAAAACACATGGGTGGCTTATCTGTCTTGAATACAATTCATTATTTTAGTCTCGAAGGAAATTTTTCTATTTGTCTCTACTTTATTTCACATGAAAATAATATACCAATTTAAATTTTCTTCGTGGAGATAATCGGATATCGGTAGTTTTTCCATATATATAAATATTAGTGGCATAAGCAACTATATATTTAAAAATGGTTTATAGCAATCAGGCTGCAGTAGACAAGTGGTCATGATAACGAACTTGTGAGTTATCTCCAGGTATGGGCCCGTCCTGATCCAGTAAAAACCGCCATATACACGAGTTTTCACTGTGCACCAACTCAAGGCTCAAAGTTTTCGAGTTTGCGCGATGTGAAGTAGGTTCGGGTGTCATCCTCGTACCTAGACCGTGGTTTAAAATTATAAGGTCTGTCGCCAATAGTCCTTGAGTTACTTTGAGGTGCAATATTTTTACATTTTAGGCTAAATTTTGCAGTTTTTGAAACTTACGCATTTAAATTTAAAACTTGAAATTTTTAAGATTACATCCTCTTCGCATTAGAATTCAATCTTCATGTTAATTTACTTGATCAAACGCGAGTAATGAAATTCAGACCAAAAATTAAACATTTTTGGTATCTAACAATTTTCTGTAATACAAACATTTTTAATTTCATAGGTTTTTTTCAGTAATTAAATATAAAAATGTTGATCTTTAAACATATTTGATTTACTTCAGTTGTAGAAGTCAATCCTTTCTTATCAATTTTATGCTCTATCTTGTAATGAGAATTTATATTGAAGATATATAGACAAATGAAGAAAAAAATCTTGTCCAAGAATATGTAAAAAAGTGTTTAATGGATGCAAACATGAGAAATACTCTTTAAAGGCATGTTGACTTCGGTAAAAAAAATTTTAAAAAATCCGTTACCAGTATATAATTGGAAACATCAAGAAAATTATGTTCGTTAAAAAATGCATAAAATTGAAACATTTTTACTAACTTTCAAATTTCACCCTTTGGGTGATTTTCATTTAAATATACTTCCATGCTCATATATTGAATATTAGAATTTCATTAAGTGGTTTGAAACTGAAAAACATTTACAATATAATAAATCTTGAAATTTTTGCTTAAAAAATTTAATTAGGAAAAGCTTTTTTCACCCACCCTTCACTATTTGAAATTAATTTTTTGTCAGTATATTCACACAATTTTAGCGACTGGTTTATATATATATATTTAGCTAAGCATGGATTAATCTAATCTGGCGAAATATTTATTTTTTTTTATAACATAAAAATTCCTTACTTCATTCAGCAAAGACCACAGCACAAGTAAATAATAAAAAAATCTTCCCTGATGGCACATTAAGAAAAGGGGTATCCAATTTACACCCTTTCAAAGGGAATGACAGATAGGTTACTTTAATTTTGCGTACGGCCTCCAGGTGAAGAACTAGAAGCTTCAGCCATCTACAGGTAATTGTCTCTAGAATTCTAAGTGTGAAATCGCTTACCGTATATTTCCGAGTATAAGACGAGAGAAAAAAAACGTAATTTAGGAGAAGCATATATTTTTTTTAACTTTTTGGTTATTTTTCAATTGAATTTTTATTCTAAAAGGGGAAAAAGTTACAAATCCTTCAAATTTAGTGTCAGAATCAGTTTCCATATAGTTTTTAAGACTTATATTCACTCTTTGGGATGCATGATGATCATATGCATTCAGACAAGATTTTCCTCCAGGTATGAAACATAGGTCGACGATCACTTGCAATTCACGAATCTCTTCCTGCTCATTCCCCCCTCCAAAAAAAATGATGCAGAAAGTAAGACTAGGGCAGAAGGCCGCCTCAGTTAAGGTCTGCATGCAAAGGAACTAAGTTAATCCTTTACCTTCGGTTCTCCAGTTTCATATAAAGAAAAACTGATATACTGTAAGACAGCGTATCTCAAACTGTGGGGCGTGCCCCTCAAGGGGGCGTGATATCCTTACTTGGGGTGGCCGCGGTAGCCGAGTGGTATAGGTATCGGATCGTGGCTTGCCATTTCACGAGTTCGAGCCCAGTACCACTAAAGACCCGCCGTGTAGGGCTGCGATGCACGTTAAATCTGTCGAGAGCTGAAACGTCCTCCCGTTGGTGTGGTAGTTAGGAGAGGGGGGTGCCAGTTCAGGTGTCATCCACGTCACTTGACCATGGTTCAAAATTACGTGGTCCGTCGCCAAAAGCCCTCGTGTTGCTGAACAGTGCGACGTTAATATTCAATCAATCAATCCTTACTTGGGGGGCATGAGCATGTCGAAAATAAAAGATTTAAAATAATTATGAATTTACTGAAAGGTAAGCAAAATATATATATATTCATTCTGACATAATAAAAAATAAAATGCATATTCACACTGATTTAAGATACTTATAGACGCGTACCAATGTGCCAAAAAGTATTTAATTAATCAGTATTAAGTTTAATAATTACTAATGACTTCTATGGGTTTGTCATATATAAATTATGTACAAAATATAATTATCTCGATAATTCATGCAGTTTATAATTGAAGTCGCATTGTAGCTTTAGCTTCGAAGTGTATTAATATTGCATTCAATACATAGTTGTTGTGTGAGGGAGGTGAGATGAAAATTATGATTGTAAATTGGGTCGCCAACATTGAAAGTTTGAGAAGCACTGCTGTAAGAATTGGAATTTTAATAATTGGTATTCCTACCTTCAAATAACTTAATTGTATTTGTTACAGCAACTAATAAGAATTAAACAATTTTAGTTATTTAAGAGAAAGAGTAATGAATGAGGATGGCGGTATTTTAAATGATTTTGGAACAATTATATGTTCTTCATATACTTAAGCTGTTATAAAGTTTTCAAATTTAACCTATATGTTCTTCAAATAAAACTGAATGAAAATGGAAAACTATAATTTTTTTCATTTCTCACACAGTATCATGTCCCCTCATATAAGATAATTGATGAACAGTGTACTTAAAATTCATGTGTTTACAGATATTAAATACTATGAAAGTTTTTAGCAATATAAATATACAATTGTTTGCATTGAGTATAGAATAGACTTGCAACAATCAAAAATAACATGACAATTTTCAAAATAACTTCACATTCATGGTATCATGTCACATTAATTTTTCTTAAATATTACTTAGATAGATAAGTCTTCTAACAAACAGGAAGGATAATTATTTCTTCCTTCAAATAAATATACAAAAAGTGAGAAAAGTGTAAAATTATGAAGACTTCAGAACTTGACATTATAAAATTACAAATTGATAACAAAAAATTTAAAAATTTTGTAAATTGTGTTTATAACTAAATATGCTCTGTTGAGTTTGTTCCAATAGTTTAATAATTATTCATTAATGAAATATATAAAAATGATTAACATCTTTCTCTTACTTTGTTTGAAGTATATTCCAATGGTTATTCCTCTTAAAAATCAAAATGTACATTTTTTTAGCAGTGTGTGATTTTATCAGTGGAGGCCTTTTGAATGAAAACTCAAAGAATTTATAAGAAAAAAATCCTTATAAGTCAGTGTTAGAATCCGAGTAATTCGTAAAATTTGCATTTACTCATTGAGATGTTGGAATGTATATGAGCATCATGCTGCTAGTTTCTCCTCCAGGCCACGAAAACAGGTCGGCAATCAAACGCAGTAAGCAAATTGCTCTTTGTGCTCATTTTCCAAGCAAAAAAAAGAACAAAAAAATGGTGCAGTAACTAGCACAGATATTATATAAAATAAATGAATGAAAAAAGTTTCAGATAGCGTTGGCGTGCTCAGCTTCGCTATGAGCAACATTACATCAAAAGGGTGGTTGCAAGAGATCTGAAAGGGGCAGTTCGCTTGTTATTTTGAGTGAGGGTTGTTTATCATTAGCAGTGGAGTCAACACCCCCTACATAAAGCAGAATAAACTTTGCTTTGCTGCAAACAAATTGTCGTGTCTGAACTTTGATTTTGTACACCTCTCTACAGATAGGGTTACTAGTGGTATTTTTCTTTATATCAATTTGACTGGAAAATATTCTTTTTACCCACTTGATAACATTTTCTCCCTGGTGGTGACATAGTTGAAAATTACATCAATATATTTTTTTCAATTCGTCTTATACACAGGTTTTGAATTCAGTAAATTTTTGAAGAAAAAGCGCCCTCTCGACTCATACACGGATCGGCATATATTCAGAAATATACGGTATTTTTTTTAACCTACAAGTGTAAAAATGGAGAGTTTTTTTTTTTTTTTTAAAAAAAAAAAAAAAATAGAGAGAAAAGTCTACAACACAGTTTTAAATTATTGATTTACAAGACTAAAAGCAATCCTTGCTGATTTTCAATGTTAATACAACAAACTTTATTTTCGAAATGATTTTATACAACTTGTAAAAAAGTACATTGAACAACAAATAATTTAAATATATTTGCATACTATGCTGCTGAAGATACATTGGTCAACTAAGCTATCTTTTACATTATTCAGTTGCAGAAAGAAAAAGTAAATGCTTTAAAACCAGTCATGCTTTAAATAACGTCAATTAAGAAAAAAAGATATATCTATGGTACACCATTTAAAAACATAAAAGCCAATTATAAAAAACAAATAAACTAATAACTTGCTAATAGTATATACAAACAAATAAAAAATATGTAGCAGTCTAAAATATTTATTGTCCTTTCAAAAAGAGTTTTTTCAATGGATGTGTGGTACTAAATACATTAAAAGGTTATACATCATGACAAATTTGAGTTTATTATTTACAATGTTTTTGTACTATGTACAGCGATTTTTTAATGTGAAACTCACTTGTTTATAAATATAAACAAACCTTGATAAATTTTCAATTTCATTCGTGATCATTCACACATTAACTCATAATTTACACCAGAAGAGTCCAACCACTAAATTCCTTTAGGCCACATTGGAAAAGGATTTGCTTGGGCCACTTCTAATGTATACTAACACATAGTTGATTAGCAGAAAAAAAGAAATCTAACATCTATGCAGCATACGATGGTATTTATCCTGAATATTTAAAAACTTACTGACAGTATGCAAGACAGAATGGGACATTGTCTCGCTATGAAAGTAGAGTCCATAAAACATTATGAATAATTGTAAAAAACTATGAACTGATCTTAACATGTTAAAGTATTTTTTCAATTTTTAAAAATGTGATAAAAGCTTAAAAATATTGTCAACACATATTTAATTTTAAATATTTACATTTTTATTTCACTATTAGTTACCAGCGCTTTGTTAAAATAAAGTATCTGCCTTTATAAATGAGAAAATCAGTAAACATTGTTATTGGTATTTTTTTTTTCTTTTGAGCAATTCAACCAATTTATAATCATATGATTTTTTTGTTGTTGTTGTTAATCTGCATTCTTTATTATCCTTGATCAAATATAACCTGCGGACTGTGGGTTGGACAAATCTGTTTTATACAGTTATTTCAAACATGCAAAATTACATTTTTTAAATATATTATACTTTGAACAAAAAACAAATCCACTGTAAAAATCAAGGCAATAAATTTTTTTATATAAAATACCAATAAAATTCTCAATATTTCAGTTGTCTACATAGTAACTTAAAGTAGGCTTGAATTCTTTTAGTATTTTTGGAATACTAAGATTTGATAGTACAAAAATATTTTTCTGTCAAGTATCTATTACAAGTTTGTGGCATTTACTCAATATTAAAAAATGAAGAGCTACTTAATAGCTCGGTAATGAAGAACTAAATCATTTGAACTTTTCCATATGAAGTGTCGAACAGTTCTTAAATCCATATTTGGATCCAAAACCTAAAGATTAAAAATAAATAGAATATTTTACATAAACCTAATTTAATTCAAATAAAAACATAAAAAATAAGTGAAGAAAAAAACATTTTTAAAACGACACACAGAACCAAAAAAAAATACCATTTAAATATTTAAATGACAAAAAATATCTCTCTACATTTATACTTCATAACATATGAATGTAAGAAGCACAAAGATCAACCAATACACATATTCAGAATAATATTTCTCATGCACAAAAAAGTTCTTTATTTACTTACAGGTAAAAACTACAAATTTCACAAAACTATAATTTATACACCATATAAATAAAAGATTTAGAATTTTATACTGAAAAATATCAGAAAATTATGGGTTAGTAAAAGTTTAACTTCGAAAATTTCATTAATTAACTGAAACAACAATTTATAAAAATCTGAAGTCTAAAACTGACAATTACTTCTTTACCATTCTTATGATCAAACAAAAAATATTTAAGGTAAAAAAAAATTTGTTATTTTAAATGTTTGCTCAAAACAATGTCTACAATATCATTTATATTGATAATTAGAAATAATTATGAACAGAAACTATTTCCTCACATTGACTAATATCCGGCCCCCCCCCCTCCTACAAAATGATCTCAATATATGAACATTTAATTTTTTGACTTGGTATATTTATATATGAATGCAGAAAAACTAAACTGACAGCACTCACTTGATCTTGGCATAATAATTCAACTTTTTCTTCAGCAATTGATGTTCGTTCTTCATCTTTCTCAGATTCACATTTCTCTTGACCTCCAGAGCCACCGGATTGACTAGCTGTCTGAGAACCAGCATCTGAACCAGCCCCCATAATTTTTTCATAAACATGTTCAATAACTTTCCGCACTTGAAGCATATCACTAGCGGATAAACGTTCTCTGAAAATGTAATATGTATTTGAAATTTTAACAGATTACATTAAATTATTCATTAATATACATCTACAAAAGCACAAAAAATATCCTAAAACAACATAAACAATTCCTTAAAACTGAAATTACATTTGTGATTATGAAGTATACTTACAATTATTTAATCATTTTCTCTATGAAATTTTATCATTTTTTAAATTTAATTTACTTTTAAATTAACACTAACAGAGCTACACAATATTAGCTAATAGCAAAGATCCTGCAGTTCTAGAGCCATGATCAGTAACATCCATAATTTCATGTACCAATTTGTTGGAATCGAAACTGTCAGGCTATTTTCCCCAATAAATAAAACAGGCAATTTTTACTAGTAATCATAATAAAAAATATATATTATACAACTTACTTCCGAAGTGGTTTAGCTCCAGATGATTGCACAGGAAGAAGACAAAACGGAATCTTATTGAACCTAGGCATATTTTTCTAGAGAGGGTAAAAAAATTAATAAGCATAATTTTTTGCAAGAAAAAAAAAAAAAAAAAAAAGAAACACTAGTTACCAAATAAGGAATAAAACATATTTTTAATCAAAACAAATCAATTTTAAAATGACATGCAATTTATAAAATTGTAATGAGATACATGTAGTCTTTTAAAAAAATATCTACTTCTATACAAAATTAAAACCATTGTTCAAATTAAACAATTCACAGAAGAAATAATTTGAAACAAACTAAGATTGTTTTTCAAAAAACTTGAAATTAATTTCTAAAGTTACTAATGTCTACTTCAGAAATTATACATAAAATGCATATATTTCTATACTAGGTAATGAATAAAATACTTTAATTATAATTTCACTGTAATATATATATATATATATATTTAGTTTGTAAACCGCTAAAACTTTATACAGCCAACCAAAAGAAATTATTTAAACTACTAGTGATTGACACATTAACATTTTATTTTAATGTATAGACTGACAATAAAAAAACATTAATAAAAGGATCAGAACTAAGTAAATTTAACTTCCACATCCAGAGATATTCTTAGACCCCAATATGCTTTACAAAAAGTATGAACAAAAACTGAAAGAGAATTGGATATTTTATATTCTATAATTAAGATATGCTTAGAGAAAAAAGGCAGGAACTTTAGGAAAGAGACAGAAGAGCCAATTCAAGGGTTTTGTTTTGCTTGAAAACCCTGAGTTGGAGTTGGTCCCTGACTTGAGGTATACTATGAAATAAACAAATTTGATGTTTAATGATACAATAAACTTAGAAAGTTTTTCTTCAAAAAAAAAAAAATCTTGAAGAATCAATTTGACAAAAAAATTATAAAAGAATATTTTATATATTTACCTTTCATTTTTTATCAATGTTAATTCATAATTATAAATACTACACTAAATGTACAAAAGTTTCATAAAGCAAATTAACTCATAATTTAAGAAAAGCCTGCTCAGTGATTAAAAATACACTCATGCACAAAAAAATTAGTGCACCAAGGAGTCGTCAAAATGAAACGAAATTTTACATACGTAATGACAACTTTGATATAAGTAGATGATTAGAAAATCAAAGAAAAAGGATCATTTATTTCAGAGAAAAAGGCAAAAGAACGGAGGATTTAATACCCTGTTGAACCCCCACTAGCGCGAATGCACAATGCGATACAATCGGGCATTGAGGCATACAAGTTCTGTACGATGTCTTGAGACATTTCGTTCCATATTTTCTGCAACCTTGCCTCTAGTTTGTTCAAATTCGTGGGTCATTCCAAATGTCATTGTCAATAGTCATTCAAAATGATCCCAGTTATTCTCGATTGGAGACAGAACTGGGGATTGGGCAGGCCAACAAAGGATAGTAACAGTGCGGTGACAGTCTTGTGACACCCTTACCGTGTGAGGCCGAGCATTGTTTTGTTGAAAAATGGCTCATGAGAGCCGTTGCATGAGTGGCAACACATGTGGTTGCAGGATGTCATGGACATACCACTGGGCTGTCAAGGTGCCACGGATAAATACTAGGGGTGACCGTGTATAGTAGGCAATGGCATCCCATACCATCACACCAGCTGTGCGAGCGGTGTGTCTCTGTAAAGCAAAGGCAGGATTGAGGCGTTCACCACGGGGTCTCCACACGAACACGATTGTCATCACTGCTGAGATTCAATCTGGATTAGTCGCTAAAGACGACCTGATTTCATTCCGCTGCAGTCCAGTTTCCTCGTGCGCGGCACCACTCCAAACGGAGGCGTCGATGGGACTGCGTCAAGGGCAGCACACGTAATAGGCGCCGCGATCCCAAATGTACTTCAGCCAGGCGCCTTCGTATGGTTCGAGAAGTCACAGGTGCCCTTAGTGAAGGTGTTACCTGTGCCTGGATGGCGGCCGATGAAGCAATTGGCTGTACGCGTGCATTTCTTACGATGTAACGGTCTTCTGGATGACTGGTCTGTCGAGGGCGTCCTGAGCCTGGTCTTCGTGTAAATGACATCTCTCAGATCCACTGGTCACAACACAATCAGAGCAGCCTAATTGACGAGCTACTCGCTTAGCTGACCACACAGCTTCTGTCATGCCGATGATTCTCCCCCTCTCAAACTGCGGCGGCTACTCATATTGTCTTCGAAAACGGCGTAATGGCATGTCTACCTCAGCTCTTGCTTTGTAAACGATTCAGCACACTCATACAAGCTTTGGTTACCTGTTTTATACTCCACAGAGAAAACGTTAAATGCCTCTACCGGCTATACGTAATGCGCAATCACGCTGCATTTCTAATTATTTGCATATCTCTTCGACATGTACCTTCATGCCAAGTTTCGTTACGATCCACAATTATTTCTTGGTGCGCTAATTTTTTTGTCCATGAGTGTATTTTTGTTCCAAAAAATAATAAAGAATTATATTCAAAGGTAACTGAAACCTGAAAAATAAGGATTTGAAATAAAGAAAACGAAATGGCAAGAATTTAAAAGTAACATTTTTTGTGTGAATAGCATAAATTCACAAATTAAAAATAAGTATACTGACAAAATTCTTAAATAATGTAGTTATATATATAAGTGGCATTTGTGTTCACTTTTGATATACAAGGCTTTACAAATCAATATGAATTAGAAAATTGCTAGATTAATTGAAAGGAAATTGGTGACATTACAAAATGGCTATATGAGCCCTGTAGCCTATATATATATATATATATATATATCAACACTGGCATAGCTAGTCTTGAGGGGGCCCTGTATTAAAATGCCTTGGGAGCCTTGTATCTTTGATACAGTGGTAGCTACACCCCTGTATATCAATGTCAATTCACACCAAAAGTCGATTTGCAGAGAATGTGAACAGTATATAGAAATCGATATCAGGAAGACAAAACAATAATTGGATGTTGATTATATTTAAATAGAATTGTAACACACGATCTCTGAAAATTGTTCTAGACTTGGAAAAACACTTGAAATCTCTTTAAGGTCTTAGTGTCAGTAATACTAATGTCCAATTAGGCAGTCCATTGAAATGTTTTTCAATTCATTCACAAATTAAATGAACCTAAATTTTCCTTACATTTTTCTTTTTCTTTAAAAGTAAAATGGATTTTGAATTCTTGCATGATGTACAATTATTATTCCGAAATATATAAGTAATAGAATAACAAGTGTAAATTTATTCTTCATTAACTAATATAAATTTCTAAGCATTTCAATTTTAACAACAAAAATTTTGTACTAACTGAAACGACAACATCTGTAACCCATGCAGGTACAGTTTCGTGGAGTAATAATTCTTCAGTTTCACGACCAGCATCCCCAACTAGAAGCCGCAAGAGGGTACGACCACCTACTTCACTAAAACAATAAAACGTTTAAATTCAAAAAGGAAACGCTTTTTAATAATTGCAATATTAATAAATATAACATCCTCCATTTGTAGCTATACTAAAATATTCTCTTTAAAAGACATAGTGGTGGTAAAAAAATAAAATTATAACATTTTTTTTTTTAAAAAAAAAGGTCACTGAATATATAAAGGAAGAAATATCTGATAAATGTACTACTTCACTAGATAATATTTCAGCTAAGAGAAAGCAAATAATTTACTGATTACAGGTTTTAAAAAACATGGAAGGGTTAAAGCAAATTTGATCTTACTTAATTTCACAAAGATATACATTTTAAACACATTAGTGAAATTTTAAACGTTCATACACACGACTGCAGATAAATACTGATAATGAAGTAGAAACACAATTTTACCATTTCATATTTCTGATAAATTTCTACAAACAATTAAAAAAAAAAAATCTGGATATAAATATTTAGAAATATTAAATAGATTAGGGATCTGGTTAATACATTTGATTATTTGTATTTATGATATATTTTTGTGATTAATGTAATTTGAGATTTTATACACTGTAGGAAAATAGAATTTAATACAGTTAAAATTAATTACAATAGATTGATCCTTGTTAGGTAAAATTATATTATGAAATTAGGACCTATATATTATCATCCTTTCAGTTATTTTCTTTAATAATAATCTAAAACTAAACACTACAGAAGAAATAAGAAAAATATCTAAATCTTTTTAGTAATTAAATTTCAACTACCCAACAGAATAAATAATGGTTTTTCTTCATTAAAAATATCAGAATTTTTTTTTCTGACACTGATTAAATATTCAACATTCTTGAAAATAAAAAAGAATAATTGTACTTAAATACTTCTTGTTTGATATCTTCAAAGAAATAAAAAACTTCTGTTTCAGAACCTTCTGTTTGTTTTGTTTCTGATGTCTGTTTGTGTCATCAAAAAGCAACACATATACAAATGGAATGCCTTTTGCCTCATAATTAAGACAGAAATATAAACTTACAAACAAATTTTTAATCGATAATAAAAAGGTTGTTAAAATGTTCTGTCAATAATTTATGTGCTAAGACTTAGTTTATAAAAAAAATAACAATTTTTTTTAAAAGTATAAGGAATTGACCACATAATAAATTGGTTATAAAATGACTTGATATAAAAGCAAAACTTTCTTAAAAGAAATTCTCTCACAATTTTTTCATTATGATCTTATTGATAATACTAAGTGTTTTTTTTAAATGACTGCAAAAACCAATTTTAAATTTTATTCATAATATAGGAGAACTATTTTCATCTAAAATGCTTAAGTTGAAAAATAAAATCCAAATTGTTTTAAAGTACAATTTTAAAGAATTTTCGTTCACTTTCCACTAATCAATATGATTTTTTATTTTGTATCAATAGATTTTGCATCAAATTTGAATTGCTTGTAATGCTTTAAAAAATTCTATAAGGAATTTAGTAACTTCCTAAATATTTTATTCATTTAAAACATGAAGCTTTCTACACTGATAAATATTCAACAATCCCCAGAACCAAACAATTTAATTTTGAACACAAGCAAACCTATAAGATAATATAACAATGTCCTAATCAGAGCATTCTGCTAACTTTTCTTTTAAGAAATGAAAAAGTATGAATCATATTACAATCAGATTTATTCTTCCACAATTCTCAATAGTTTCAATACAAAAATAATAATTTTTTGAGATTTAAGTTTAAAGAGAAAAATTAAGTAAATATTAATTTCTAAAGTTCCTTCATAAGCAATATTTAGTACCTAAATATCACCGGAATATGTTCGGGAACACTAAAATATGGATTGCCAGGCGCAGCCTGTCTCTCCTCTATAGGTCGTTCATTCATATTACCTGTAAATAAAAACTAAATGGTAGTTATTGTTGAAATAACACATAAAACAATGATTAAATATCAAAACATTTGGAAATTTTATGTAAATAGTTCATGATAGCAAATCAAATGGTAAAACATATTTGGACGCACATTTTTATCAAGTGTCACGCATCTTTTCATGTGAAATTTTGTCTTAATTGTTTTCCGTTATCTTTAAAAAACAACTTTGGAGAGTTATCTTAAAATACCCTACCAAAAAAATATTTCAGTTAACAATTTTAATTTAAAAGATGCCAATATTTCAAATTACATTAAAAATCTGTTTCTTCCTTCAGTGGCGATCCATACATTTTTATATAGAAGAATCATAGACTAGAAAAATGTTTACAAACAAGCAAAGCTATTAACTAAAAAATATACAAAATAAAAACGAGCATACTATCACATTCTTCATCTGCTGAATATGTAGCAGGCCAGTGTTCAAGAAGAGCTTGAAGTAGAAGGCCACCCAAATTAACTGTAAACATAAAAGTAATTTTAAAAATGTCTACCTTTTTATAAGCAAATTATGGCTGTAACATACATTCAGTGACAAAAATTTATATATATAAGACAAGACTCAGAAAGAACACTTTCCAATGATTCTGTGTAATATACACAACAGTCATCACAATTAGATCTCTCTCCCTTCTTAATACCAACATCTATTTATGGAAAGCTAAAGACAAAGAATACTTTACTACCTTGAGGCTCCAGTTATGCTGTTTAATTTTGTTTGAGATATTAAATAAAATTTTCAAAAAAATAAAACATTCTAAAAAGAATCCACATGAAAACTTGTATCATAAAAAATACATATCATAAATGAAAGGTATTATTTTTTATATATTATTTGTGTCGAACATCTACATAAATTTGTAACTATAAAATATTACATGAAATTGATTGTTTGAACCTGTTTATTACAAACACTTTGATATTTGAGTGAATAACATGATTACCAAATTTGATGGAACAAAGACAAAGTTATAACAAGTAAAATAAGAAAATGTTAGCTGAGATTTAAGTGTTATTAACGTTTTCCAAGCATTCTTTAAAATTCTGATGACACTATACACACATCTCAGCCTGAACATTGATTTTTAAAGTTTTTTAAAGTGTTGAGAAATAAAATACACAAATCAGATTATGGTTTATAAATATATACATTAATAAATGGGTTATATTCCTGTATTCTACAGCAAATAACCACAAAATTTATTGCACATGAATAATTTTCTTAAATACAGTTCTTATATAATCAGATTAACTAAATAAAAATACCTTTAGGATCAGGACCATCATTACCACCCAAGCCAAATTCTTTGGAAGATACCCATGCAGCAAAGCTATCAGGTTCATCCATATGAATGCAGAGAAGCTATTAAAGAAATATTGTATAAGCAATATTATGCAATATCTACATAATAATGGTTTTAAAATTATTAATATCACCATTTTTGTTTTTTATAACATTCCTACTATAAAAAATTTTACATTGCAAGATTTCAAAGTTGTGGTTAATTATAGAGTGGTATTTGTATTATTAAAGGGAAATTTTTAAAAGGATTTAGGACCTCACAATAAATAAATTTGATAAATTCTACATAATTACTATAAATATACATACATATAATTATTTTGAGGGATATAAGAAGTTTTGCAATCCATTTCTTAAGCACAAATTTGTTGTCGTTGTTTCTTAAACCACCTGATCTTGACTAAGTCAGATTCAGGTCCACGAAATTCATCATGGCAAGGGGCTAGATGTATGCCTGTCGTTGGCCGTGGCCTTGAGCACCATACAGGTGACAGTACGATTTAGCTCGGTTCCACACCAATTTTGAGGGAGAACACCCTGGAGGAGGGTCAGGGGTCTCCCACCTCTCTTCCTCTTCCACCAACCTCACGAGAAGACTTGCAGCTCAACGGCTATCCCCATGCCGCAAAGGCACTATACATTTACAAACATCCATGTCTTATCCAGGATTTGAACCCAGGCCCTACGACACAGCAGTCAGCGTCGCTAACCACTATACCAGATGGGCGACTAAACACAAAGTAGAACAACTGAATGGATGCATGGAAAATGGATACAAAATATTAAACACGATAAAATAAGGAGTTAAAAAAGGATATAATGTAATTTTGAAACAAATAGGATATATCAATACTCAAACAGAAACACAAGACAGAAATTTTTCTTAAATACTAATTACCAAAACAAATATACAAATAGCAGTTGTAACTTTCAGAAAATATATTTGCACAGCTATTTTTCTCACCCCTCCCAATATTGTAGAAACTAAGCAATTTTATTTGAAGCTTCCAATTCAAGATTAATATATTTCAAGCTTTAAATACATTTGAGTAAACATCTTATACACAGTAGTTTTAATTAATATTTAAACTTAAAGTGTTGAAACAAAAAAATTTTTTAAATAATATGTATGAAAACTATTATCTGACGGCATCAAAATGAATTATAATTAGTGAGGTCATACTTATCTTTAATTTAATAAATATTAATATTGGAGATCAAACTAATATGTCTATTCCATTACAATATATGCTTCTAGACTCTAATTTATTTGAATTTTTTAAAGTTGTGATACACGTTTTATCACATTTTTTAAAAATATATTTGCACTCAAAACTTATTTTACAAAAAAAAGTAACGACAAAAACAAGTAAATGCTTTTGTAAAATGTTATAACAAGTCAATAATATCAGCTGAGTGAGTGGGGCGTTTTATGGCACAAGAGCCAGTTTTGGCTATACTGCGCCAAACATTTGTTTAAACATTCATAAAATTTTTAAAACAAAAATTAACTTTAAAATGTCATATGAATCAGATACACATCTAAATATTAAAATACCATAAAATCGTACAAAATTCAATTCATAATTTAAAACTATAAAAACTTGAAGGCTGAGATAAAAACATTGAAAACAATGCTAAAAATAAAATCGGAACACGTTATCTACAACAATTCAAATCTTTCGCTTGACATTTTTTTCGATTTCTTGTCGGTGTCATATGTACTCTTTGAAACCTGACTTTATATTCCAAAAATTCAAAGATTCGTCCACATCATAAATAATCATTTCCTCATCTTCTGACGTGTAATTAATGTTACTTTTTTTTGGCTTATGTGGTGTCATTCGAATTTCAATGTCTGGTTTTGGTGCTGTTGTGAGCTTTTTCCTTTTTCTATTTTGTTTTAAATTATTTTCAGCCTTAGATACTGCGGAAGTTCAAGTATTGGATGTGGTAGGGTTAAGTAATGGTACATTTGGCATATTTTCAGCTGATAAAGATGAAGTAGAGGTGTTCAGGCTATTGCCATGGGTAATACTATTAGTGGAAATGGGTATAGGTAATCGAGATTTACTTGATTTATCTAGAGTTACTGCAGATGTGGAAGGAAGTAGATTTACTTGGGTAAATGAGGATGATGTGGAGACAACAGAAATTGTGGACGTGTTTGGCATCTGATCGGCAGAAGATCTTGGATTTAGATATTTCAAAGGTGGACAAAAGATATTTGTGATGCTCGGATCTGTTTGGGTGGCAGTAGATATATTTGATGGTTTAGTAGCTTGAGCATATGTTGGAGTTAACTGAGGAGCTATTAATTTTCGCGCTTCTAAATAGGATATGTTTTTACTGGTTTTAATTTCCTGGATCCGTTTTTCTAATTTCCATTTTAAGCATAGTTTTGAATTTGATGGATGGGTTTCTGCACAATTGACACATTTTGGCTCTAGTGTACAATCCATGGAAGAATGCCCAGCGGATGCACATCTAGAGCAAGTTAACTGACCGCGGCAGGAAGTTTGAGAGTGTCCGAACCTCTGGCACTTAAAGCAGCGCAGAGGATTTGGTATATAAGGATGGATCTTACAGTTTAAATAACCTGATTTTATTGAAGACAAAAGTTTAGGGTTATTGAATGTTAAAATTAAATGTTTCGTTGGGATAATAACATCTTTTTTCAAAGTAATTCTTCTGACCTTGGTAACACCCTGGTCAGAAAGTTCTTCGAGAATTTCTGCTTCTGAAATAGACAATAAATCTGGCTCAGATATGACACCTCGACAAGAATTAAGTGAATTATGAGGATATACCATTAGAAGGCAATCTAGAAATGTTTTAGTCATTAAGAAAGATTTTGTCTGTAAAGCTGATGTGGTTTCAATGAGCAAGTCTTTGGATCGTAGCTTTTTAACTCCTTTCGGATCTCCACCTATTCCTTTCAGTGCTTTCTGAATAGCAAATGGAGACTTACGAGACATTTCATTGTTTGGTAACGATAAAATCAGAAAACGTGTATAGTTTGCAATATCGTCAATGGTAAGGTTGGGTAAAACAAGGACTTTACCCGGGGCACAGCTGCATTGGATCCATAAGTACGTGTACATAACTTCGTCCTGGCGTGCCTCCACCCACCACGGAGTCCAACAAGGGAGGCAGTGTGCCGGTCATCTGGCAAAAAACCAGGCACGGCGCTTACCTGGAGTACACCCAGAATATAATGCTACAGTCCAGGGCGAGGATCCAACCCCTTATCTGCTGCACTAACCCTACAGCAGTGTCTCTTCGGTGACACAGAAGAGAGGTACTACCAGCTGATTGACAGGAGTGGGCTCACTCCTGTCAACGCAAAGGATCCCCAGAACACCATTTTCCTCCTTACGGGACGCCGCACACAGCAAACAAGTGGGTTGGGAAACTAACGGTGTTAGTCGAAAAAAATAAAGCAACATAATCAAAGTGCTTAAGGAAATATACGAAAAAGAAACTAAATAAACTCAATACAAAAGGTAAGCCAAAATATGTTAATAATAAACTGTACAACGATTTAATCATGTACATCTTAAAGAACATTGATCTGCGGTCTCGACGTGAAAAGAAGGGAAATTTCAATGGCAAGAAGGAGGACCGAAAATAGAGAAGGATCACTAGGGTACCCCGGGGTCGTGATACCTGTGTTTACCAAAGACAGTAAACCCCTTGGGGAAAAGGAAAAGATCACTAGGGCACCTCGAGATTGTGACACCTGTACTCACCTAAAGAAGGTGTGCCCCCTGAGGGGCAATAATATCAGCTAATTTCAATAAAAAGTCTGAAAGCAACCAAAACCTTTTAACAATAAATTACAAACTTGTGTGTTTGTTCATTTATGAAGCATGTTAAGTCACACTTTACAGAAAATTTAAAACTAAATGGGAATTATTTTTTTAATAAACTAAATTATTATCAGAACAAAAAACATGTAATGCAAGTAAATGAATATGTAATTAACAATATACAGTGCAAACTTGTATATAGAATGAATTTTCAGCAATAACAAGATGCAAGCTTATTGTCAAAAGAACCATTTATTGAACACGTTTATACAACAGGAAAATCAGTGTCTTTACAATTTGAAAGCATGACTGAAAATAACGTTACACTATTTCTGTAGTATTCTAACAAAAAAAACACCATGACACTGGTTAAAATTCAAAATACAGAGATCTACAAATTAGAAAATGAGAAAAGAAAGCTGCAGCAGCATTCAATTGAATTAAATGATCCAGCAAATTATGAAATCATGCCACGGCGTCTGAAATTTGCCAATATTGTCCTTCAGAAAATTTGTTTTAAAATTAGATTAAAATTGCATGTGTTCAGATACTATTAACTAAACAGTACTAACAGTCCTCAAATATGGGTTTGAATTTTGTGTCATCAAGATATAATAATTTAAGAGGCATATTGTGTGAATTCTTTTATCTTTTTGTTAAATATCCATTGATGAAATAAGTGTTTTAATTTATATTTCATGCATTTCTGCATCAGCTACATCTGAGTAAAACATATTTGTTTTCCATCCTAGATGAAATAGGTTTAAAAAAATCTGTCACTATGCAAACAAATTATCCAATGAAACATATTTTGTGATACAAAATAAATCAATCACAAAAGTCAATTAGATGTTGTTCAAATAATTCAGAAAATAAAGGAAACATGAAAGAAACAATCAAATGAACTGCAGCTCAATTTAAAGATTTGGTATCAGAGGCTGCATGTTAAATCTGCCAGCTCAGATGTCATTGTCATCATTGATTGTAGTTTAAAATTAAAACTTCCTTCTTAAAAAAAATTCAGGTTTCTTCCAAGTACAATGTTAATAAACAATCAACAGCTTCAGAACTAAAAAAGATGATATTTCGGGGAATGTCATTTAGAAATGTTATAAAGACAAACTTCTATTTAATCAATCAGTAAAAGAAAACAATGAATGCATCTTAAAACAGATGAGGGAGATGACTTACTGAGGGAATGAAATATTTTTTTGCATAAAAAGAATTTCATGTTAAAGAATATTATGGAAAAAAAACCTCCACATATATTCAACAAAATTGTTTATTAGAGTATATTCATTTATATAGCTATGTATATATGCATGTATTTAATAAAAATCAATTAAACAAAACCATTCACAAGAACTTAATGAAATTTAACACAAAATTTTCGAAGTTTTTTGAGAAACAAAACATTTATTGAGTTTTTAGAAAATAATCTATTTTTCTTTGCTTAGCCATTTTTAGCATCAAAATGGCAACAAATTGTTCAATGTTGTCCATTTTGTTATCCTTTCAACATTAGATTGTACGTCTAAATATTTTCGCATACTCTTCACGATATTCCTATTTTCGGTTTATGTGGGAACAGGAGCTGCATTATTCATTTCATTTTCGTTATCGGAATCAGCATCAATGATATTTTTTTAGCTTTGAACAAATTCCAAAATGTCTTTGTCTGCTATGATTGTTGCTGTATACACATTATCATCATCTCTTGCATCCGAATTCTTCTGATGATAGAGTAGGACAGTCCAGTATTTTCCACATTTTATTCATTCCCAGAAGGGAAATCTTTTTGTGTTAAGCGATTTTCGTTTCGAGCAAGAGGGAAAAAAATGTATGAAAATACATAGTAGTTTGTTGGGACCACTGTATTATTTCATATTAACCAATATTTACTCTTAAGCATTTTCGCGTTAAACGTATTTTGCTGTATATATTTAGGAGAAAAATGACTCACTCAACTCATCTCAAAATTTCCGGAAATCAACACACAAGGCGATTTCCAGAAATGAGCAATAGCAGGGATGGGGGGGGGGGAAAGCGTTAAAGATAATAAATTCTTCCTTTTGAACTATTAGACCCCTCCAGAATTAAAGTTTGGTAAACTTGTTTCTTTCGTTAAGTACAGATCCACTAAAAATGGGTTTCGCAAAAATCAACTCCAATGGATAAATATCCTTCCATTTCAGAAATTCACATCCAATCCCTTTAAAGTTAAGAAGCAAAGGCTATAAAAATGCTTAATACAAACGAAAGCTTATTGCAACGACTTAGATATCAACAATTAAAAACAATATTTAGTCATTTATCATGAAATACCCATCGAAACAGGCCGATAATGGTTATATTATATACCAGATATTTATTTTAAGAGATTAATTAATAACAATTCCTACATATAACTTTAAGTATAATTACATAAGATTTCATTGCATAAATCTAATACAAAGATATGAATATTTGTATATTTTTTATCTTTAACTTATATAAATCTACATCACTCATTGTATTGCGCCAAAATTTTTCAGAGAGCTTTGTTGATATTTCAATTGAGACGTAAGCGTACGTCTGCTTAAAAAAAATTTTCAAATTTATTTTGGTGAATATTTTTCTAAAATCTCCTTGCTTATGAAAGAGTTAGTGCATCTATGTGACAAGTACCGTTTCTGCTCATGTTCAGAAAACGATTATATCATTTGACATCTTTTGATTTGGAAACATTTAAATTTTCAAGAGTATTAAGTATTATTTATACAAATGAAAGAAATAATTTGTGTTTGCAATGTATTACATTAAAACAGAATGACTCAATTGCGTGAAACTTGGTATTTCGAATCTATGGGTCATTATGGTGTGCACCTTGAAGAGTTTTTTTTTTTAAACTTGCATCAATTTTTTAAAATTAAAATTTTAAGCGATTCTTCATAGCTCTGGTGAAATGACCTAGCACCTACTGGGAAAGCTAAACTAACTGTATTGCATGCAATTTGAGGATTCTTAGATATTTTTATTAGAACTATATTTATTGCTTTAATTATCCATTATTTTATTCCCTGATACAGAATTGAAATTGTAATTCTAACAAAAATTTTTTAAAAAACTATTCTTTCAACAACTCAATTTTATTATTTTTAATTGGCAGTATGATTTTTGTGTGGAATTCTGGCTTGCGCTGCGATATTTTGACAAAGCAAACTCCTCCTGAAATAAATTGTATTTATTTGATTTATAAGTTTCCGGAACACTAATTTGATATTGGAATGCTGTGGCCTTTTCTGTCTAACAGTTTTGCAGTTTACTTAAATTTATTCAAAATATAATTCAAAAATTTGACCTCAAACGTTTATCCTTCTGTCCTGATTGTTATATTTTTTTCAATTCATTTGTTCAAAGAACGGGTATAGCAGCTAATGGTTTAATCAATATGATTGCATCAATGAAAATTTTGTAATTAAGTTTATCTTATGTCATAGATTTCTAGCTTTAAGAAAAGTAAGACAAGAGAATTGAAATGGGGGAAAGTAGACTGTTGCTTAAAAGTAAACAATTTTGTAAATTAGAATGGAGCTGTACAAAAAAATAGATTGAGCCTTTTTCGTTTATGAAATATACATCATTTAAAATATTGTGTTACCAGTTCATATAGAAAGAGAAGTGAACCTCACTACTTCCGATTGGTTACTGAGTAAAGAAGCGTTTTTAAAAGTTTTGAATGGCATATCAATGAGTTAACCATTCCTGATTGGTATCTACATAATTTGTCTTATGCTTATCAGACAAGAGACAAGGAATATAACTTGTTGCAATATGAATCACCAGCAAATTTTCACACCTAACTGTGCAACACATGCATTGCATGCCCTGACAACTTCAACACTCTTTAAATGATTAATAAGAATCAAAGAAAGGACTTTTTCAGAGAAATTATTGTCCAATAACAAGAAACGGCTTTCAGGTTTTGGATAAGTTTTACAAACAATTTAGCCAGATTTGAAAAATCAACACCATTCACAGATAATAGCAGCTATAACAATTCGTTTTGTAGGCCAGTTGCAACATTTGATATATGTTAATAAATGCTTCAACATGTTTAATGCGTAAAATTTCCCTCGTTATTTTAAAGAACTCTTTTTTGTGTGTGAATTATATAACCCCACAGAATGAATAAAATGTTGGTTCTCTCTACAAGTCTTAAAAAACGTAAATTTATGTGTCATGAACAAGAAATGAGCGTGTGCACTGTTAGCACTATAAAACATTACAGAGGAATGGCTAGTCATTAGCACTCTGCTTTTAAGTTCAATTTTATACTTGGACACAGACTTAATACACAAATAAAACTTGATAAATTAAATATGAATAATCTTACCCCAGTTTTAAGATCCACAGTAAACCAATTAGGCACATAAATTAATTTAAAATTCTTTTTTACTTCAGCATCAAAATCAACTTGTCCAAGGTCTTCAACTTTTGAAGCCTAGTGAAGCAAAGATTAAATTTTACACTGAAGATCTATACTAAAATAAAGGAATTTCTTAAGAAAAAAAATTAAATTAAAAAAAAAAAAAGACCACAAAACTCTGAAATACAACGCATAAAAATTTCCACTGAAAAGAAAATATATTTTAAAACTTTCATATAAGCAGATAAACCTTATTGTTACTTCAATTAAAATATCACAGCCTAATTTACTTATTGCCCAGAAAATGGACATGTTGTCATGCCTTGTCTAACTCTGTCTCTGTTAACTTTTAAAGATTAATTCTCACACACATTCTTTGTTTAATTAAAACAAACTTGAAAACAGATAAAATGAATAACTTTGTTCTAACACAAAACTATATACCTTTTCATTCTAAGCATTTAATGAACTGCAAAAAGATTGTTCAAATTATAAACAAAAAAGCAAACAATGTTTAAAAATTTTTAAATGATCTTAAGCACATTTAAAATATTATTTTAAAAGATATTGGAGAGAAGCTAAGTATAACATGATGGGAAAATAAGATAAAAAATATAAAAGCAGAATAAGAATCTGCAAGTAAACTTACTTTCAATACATCATACAACTGGATATTATTATCGGTATCTTTTGTTAGAATATGCCTCTTGTCATTAAGAACAGCATAGTGTCTTATGCTAGGATTACCTAAAGTCAAGCAAATTTTTTTATTAGCTTTAAATTGTAAGCAATCAAGTGCAATCTTTTCATATATTATTAGCAGTATATAAAAAGAATTATAACATATTTATTTTCATAAAAGAAAAGCACTTCCATTTAATGCGTAAAAGTTACGAAATGTATCTTTTAATAGAGCTTTAGTTAAAATTTTATTTTTAATTTCATAAGCTCTTTTCATATTACCTTTAATCACATGATCTGGATTCTGATTAATAGGAGGCAATAAATCAGTATCATAATCTTCCATTCGAGAATTTCGACTATTTACAGACTAAAAAGAAAGAGAATAGATAATTGACTTTTCTTTACATAAAACAAATTATATTAATGTGCAAAAATAATACTTCCAACTATAGTAGCACTGGTATTTGCTACAATATTAATTTGACTATATAATACACACGCAAATGGTTTTTCATAGTTGTAAAAGACCTGTAGAAACAAAATTTTATTTTCACTTCAATTGACAAAGAAATACATAGATTAGAAACAAATTCCTATCAGTAAAAAAGTAATTTGGAATCAATTATTCTGTAAAAATTACATTCCTTTGTTTTCATTGTTTGTTGAAAATATGAGTGAGTGATTTTTGGTTTTATTGGCGCAAGAGCCGATTTCGGCTATACTGCGCCAAACATTTGTTTTAATTTCCATAAAAAAATTTTTTTAAAAAAAATAAAAGTTAAAAATTTAAATTAAAGATATAATTTATATTTAAGCATAAAAATTCATTAAAAAAGTTTTTTAGAAATTCATATTTGTAACATTTTATTAAAAGGCAAAAGTGGGAAATACATTGTGGTGGGGTGTTACCCCCCCCCCCCATGTCAAGCAAGATCTTAAAATAACGGATAAATTTAAAACAAAGAAAGGCATAAAGTAAAAATTAAATTGATACATGACAGAAATGTAAAATTTTGTATTAAAATTCAATTGAGTATGTTGCAAGATATTTTAAAAGTTATAATTTTTTTTTTAATTCCGACTTTTTCTGTTACGGGTTGGAGTCAACAAACGATTGTATTCTTCATGTTTCCAACCTTCAGTCTGCCACCATTCTTCCGAAAGTGTTTTTATTTCCCCTAAGGAATTATTTTTCTTTGGTGATTCCACCTCTTCTTCAACATCGTATATAAGCATGTCCTCGTCCGATGTATCCTGTAAAGGTGTGCTTTTTTTAGGTTTGTGAGGCGTCAATTGTATGTCTATTTTGGAGGTAATACTTCTTTTAGGACGTCTTTTCTTGCGGCTTTTTGAAGTTTGTTTTGCATCCTGGCATGTAGAAGGTATGGTATTGGATATAGAGGTTTCAGTTTCAACAGCAGGACATGTTTCAGCTGGTAAGGGTGTAAACATTGATACATCGGATGAAGAAAGTGCTTTATTAGATGAAGAAAATGCAGCAGATGTAGATAAACTATTAGATGTGGTGGGCATAGTATCTATTAAAGGAACAGATAGTTGAGATTCTGATGACGAGGTAACTGTTACAGAATATGTGGGTGGTAAGAGGTTTGCTTGAGTTGTGGTTGATGATTTGTTAATTACAGGTATTTTAGAAGATGTTATTGGCTTTGGAATGGATACCAAAGGTTGCAGTAGTTTTAAAGGTGGACATATTATTTTTGTAATATTTTCATCAGTTTGGGTTGTTGTGGTTACTGTTGAGGGTTTAGCAGCTGGTGCGTATGTTTGAGATATTTGTGGGACTATTAATTTTCGGGCTTCAGGATATGAGATATTTTTATTGGTTTTGATTATTTGAATTTCCTTTTCAGTTTTCCATTTAGGACACAGTTTTGAGTCGGAGGAATGAGATTGTGAACAATTGACGCATTTCTGCTCCAGACTGCAATCTGTCGAAGAATGACTAACAGATGCACATCTAGAGCACGTCAATTGCACATGACAGGAAGTTTGAGAGTGACCGAACCTCTGGCATTTGAAACAGTGCAGAGGGTTCGGTATGTAGGGATGGATTTTACAATTTAAATAACCGGCTTTTATTGTGTTTGGTAGTTTTGGATTATTAAATGTTAAAATTAAATGCTTTGTGAGAATAATTGTAGAGTCTTTTTTTTATTGTGATTCTCCTGACCTGAGTTACACCCTGATCTGAAAATCCCTCAAGGATTTCAGCCTCAGGAGTGCACATCAGGTCAGGTTCAGAAATGACACCTCGGCTTGAGTTAAGAGATTTATGAGGACTCGCTGTCAAAGGGCAATCTAAAAACGTTTTTGCCAATAAAAAAGATTTTGTTTGCAAAGCAGATACAGTTTGGAGTAACAAATCACCGGAACATAGTTTTTTAACAGATTTAGGTTCTCCGCCTATTCCTTGAATGGCTTTTTGAATTGCAAAAGATTTTCTTGACATTTCATTATTAGGCATCAATAAAATTAAAAATCTACAATACGTAGCAATTTGTTCAACCTTGAGATTGGGTAAATTAAGGCCCCTTTACCCGGGCACAACAACATTGGATCCATAAAAACGCATACACAAATTCGTTCTGGCGTGCTTCCACCCACCACGGAGTCCAACAAG
This sequence comes from Trichonephila inaurata madagascariensis, assembly GCA_019973955.1. Classification (NCBI taxonomy): domain Eukaryota; kingdom Metazoa; phylum Arthropoda; class Arachnida; order Araneae; family Nephilidae; genus Trichonephila; species Trichonephila inaurata. Next base: position 272,118 of record BMAV01000451.1, read on the forward strand.
GGAGGCAGCTGGCAAATACCAGGCACGGCGCTTACCCAGAGTACACCCAGAATATAGTGATACAGTCCAGGATGAGGATCCAACGGGTAAACCCGACACCCCTTATCTGCAGCACTAACCCTACAGCAGTGTCTCTTCGGGGACACCGAAGAGAGGTACTACCAGCTGATTGACAGGAGCGGGCTCACTCTTGCCACCCGTCTACAACAAAGCGTGGGCCAAAGGTATTCCCGGGACGCCACACACGGCAAACATGCAGGTCGGAAAACCAACATTGTTAGTCAAAAACAAATAAAGTAACATAATCAAAGTATTTAAAGAAATATACGAAAAAGAAACTAAACTAACACAATACAAAATGTAAACCATAATATGTTAGTAATAAAAGGTAAGTTTTTCAATAGAAAAAACAAATTTTGAACAAAGTTCTTTTCGTAACATGGGTCTGTGGTCTAGACGGGAAAAGAAGAAGTGGGATGACAAGAAGAGGGTCGAAAATAGAGAAGGTTCACTAGGGTACCCCGGGTTGGTGAAGCCCGTGTTTACCAAAGAGAGTAAACCCCTTGGGAAAAGATCACTAGGGCACCTCGGGATTGTGACACCTGTACTCACCTAAAGGTGAGCCCCCTGAGGGGGCTGAAAATATGAGAATTAAAAATCACAGTAACACAAGAATTACTCAAGGGAAAGTTCTGTTGTATTTTAAAAAAACAATTGAATGCATTTATAAAAATATGTGTTTAATATTAATCAATTATATATGCTCCATTATTTGTTACAACTTGTTGCCATCTTTCCTATTTTGTAGAAATTCTCGTCCTTGGAGTTAAAATAGTCAGCAACTGCCTTAGAAACACTTTTTTTCCGTTAGATAATTTTGCAGAGATCTGAACAGGTAATAATCAGATGGTGCAATGTCAGGTGAATACGGTGGATGACCAAGGACTTCCCATCCTAACGTATTCAGTTTTTGTTGTGTCACCATTGCAGTATGTGGTCGAGCGTTATCGTGGTGGAACACTATTACTTTTCTGGAGGCTAATGCTGGCCTTTTTTCTTTGATAGTTGCATTCATTTTATCCAATTGATTGCAGTAGAGATCCACGTTGATGGTTTTTCTGTTTCAGCAACTCGTAGTACACTGGACCTTTCCTGTTCCACCACAAACAAAGCAGTACTTTTCGTTGATGGTTTGATTCTGGTTTGCAGTAAGATTTTTTTCTCTTAATATTCTCGTAAAGAATCCACTTTTCATCTCCAGTAATCAGCTTGTCCAAAAACGGCTCCACATTGTGTCTAATCAGATGTGATGAACACATTCTTACACGATCAGACAAATTCTTTTCCGTTAATTCATGTGGAACCCAAACACTTCGCTTTAACACAAACCCAAGAGATTTAATGTGATCTCCAACAATTGTATGATGAATGCCAAACTCTTCTGCAATTTCTTAACTTGTTAAATGTGGATTATTTTCCAACATGGATCGCAAAACATCATTATCGATCTTGGATGGTCATCCAGATCGATTACTTTCTTGGAGGCTCAGTTCCCCAGAACGAAATTTGCTAAATCATCTTTGACAAGTACGAACATTTACAATATCTTTTCCAAATACCGCACATAAATTTTTACATGCAACCGATGTGTTGCTTCCTTTTTGGAATTCATACAAAATGCAGTGTCGTAAATGCACTTTATCTACTGACACGTTTTTCACTTTAAATATTACAAGTAAATGATGAACGGTAAAAAAGGACTCTTTTTATATTATACAGCATCTAAAAAAACAAAAAAAAATCCGAATGACTCACTAGCCAGATGTTTTTTTTTTATTTACAACATAAATCACCTGCCTATTTAAAATACGACAGAACTTTCCCTCCAACCCAATATTTAGTAAGCTTGTTCAAGTTGAAGTGTCCTTTTAAATACAATTGTATGCAATGGATAAATTGTACTGAAATTTAAAACTATCACTTTCTTTCATTATGGAATCAATGAACATAAAATGAGTAATAGCTTGATAAAAGAAATTTTATTTTGCATCTGAAGCAAATATCATAAAAAAAAAAAAATTGATATTCTTATTTTAACTGAAAAGTACTAAAAAGCTGCTATTGATATTAAAAGTGTCACATATGAAACTAAAGAGAGTAAATTATTCAAGTCCCAAAATTAACCTGAAAAAATGTGAAACAAAGTTTATTCAATTTTCACAATGCATAAAAATTTATCACACATAATAACCAAGCAAATTATTATTTTTAATACCCTCTTTCCTTTCAGTCCTCTACACAATGTGCACTCTATTCCCTTTTTCCCAAAAAATATTCCAACAGTTTTAATTTCAAAAAAAGAGAGAGAGCACATGTTGCCTATGAAAAACATATGTCATATCACAGACAGTGAATTCAAGAAATTACATTTTAAAAATTATGTAAAAAATAGAACATCATTCATTAAATGTGACTATGTGAGTTGATATGAAATCTATATAAAATTGAGCAAAAGGTTAAAAACAGATAAACATAAGAAATGCATGTGCATTTACATATAACTCACTATCAACATATTAGAATACACATATTTAATATAAAGAAATATTACATAATATTTTAAGTATTCATATAAAATAAAAAACACAACATTTAATTTCAAAATTACATTTTAAAGCAAGTAACTCACAATAATTTAATCATAATTTGTGCATGTGACTCATAATTAACAGCAACAATAGAGAACAGTCATATTACATAAGTCATTTTCATTTGGATGCCCAAACTTAGTGGTATAATGTACACCCCCGCATCATGGAGGGGAGGGGGCACCTAGAACTATAGGAAGCCCAAAGCCTAAGTTACATTATGTTTTTGGACTCCTTTCATGGTATTCGTCTTGGAGCCCAAAACATTCTCTGTTACATCACTGCCCTAACTGTTGTGCCCTATTTGACAAGTGCTCTTAAATATAATTTATAAAGTTAAAGATTTGTGGAATGCATCTTTTGCATTCATTACTGGCAAGTGCTGTTGATTAGTAAATAATTACAACCAACAAATATATGTAAAAAAAGAAGCATCCTTTTCCATTACCAATGGATGTAGTTAATTTTTAAATAATCAATGTACAAGAAAAAAAAGAGGAGATGCATGTGGCTTTGTTGTGTACTGTTAGTTTTCAAATCTTAAGTTCTCACTCATGATTCGTTACGTAAATGTTTCATTATGTTTACTTAAATTAGTTTTTTTAGATATTTGATGTATTCAATTTACAGTTCAAAAAACTATTGGCACCATTACAATTCTACAAGTTAAATTTTATTCTTTTTATTCAAAGTTAAATAGAAAAAGAAAATGTTTGTAAGTCAAATACACAACATGTTCTTAAAATCAACTAACCTCCGGCCTTTTCTGAGCTTGTTTCTAGTAAAGCTGTATTCACGTTATTTTGTTTGTAATTTGTCTTTTTGTTTACTCCACTAACTTCTGTAAGTGCTACGTAACTCTTACAAATATAAAATTAATCAATTAAAAGACGACATGTTTTATACAAACATATACCTTGCTTTTATATAGAAAGCATTTTATTACAATTATAATTTTTCCCCATGACATATATATATGACCTACCTTTTTTGTTTCTTTTTGTAACAATATTATGCATAAATTAAATGCTCTCAACCTAGATTTTTTTTACCAGTATATTCTATTTAAAAAAAATTTATCACAATAAATGACAACTTCATTATACAAAAAAAAAAACATAAATGTTCTCATTCATTACAAGTGGTGATAAAATTGTCCATAATAAATAGGACAAAACATTTTTAACACAATTTCATACAGGAATGAAATATCAAGAATTATAACTTTTAAAGAAAGATGCATATTTCTTTAAGAAACCTATATAAAAAGTATTAAGTGAATTTTATTTTGTAGACAATACATATGACGATAAAAAGTGATACAATCAGCAAAAGTTCACAAATTTTCAACTTAATAAAACAAATTGAGAAAAAGATTCATAAAAAAATTATATATTCTGAAAATTAAAAAACTTTTTAAGTAGCAAAAGTTTTTTAATAACATTACATGAACTTTTTATTACAACAGTGAGGAAATATTAGATATAACGGTAAATTAAATTACCCAGTTTTTTATACTAGAGTCAGTAGTTGCAACCCATAATGATGTAGCATCTGGAGTTAAAATCATCTACAAAGTAGAAATAGGAATTATAAGATATTTTTTAAAAAAAGTGCTAAAACATACATTAAAATGTTTCTTACTTTCAATACAGGGGCAGTTTCTTCTCCAATCAGGGCTTTGATTTCAGTATTTCTGAGGTCAATTTTGAATATTTTCCTATCACGACCACCAGAAAAGGCCATTGTAAAACTGTCATTTGTCTACAATATATATCAGAAAATTTTACTTCATAAAACTCCAAACAGAATTATGAAAGCATTTTAAGAGTGGACTTTTTTCATTAAGAAATAAATACATCAAGACACATTGATTGCATACATGATAAATCATTAAACTTCTTTAAAACTTAATAATTTCATTTCAAGTATAAGGAATGCAAACCCGGTAAAAACTATGACTGTTTGAAAAACTTGAATTAAAAATTGATCCAAATATATGTTTAAGGGGAATAGCTGTGAAAAAGGGAATTTTAAATTCCATATTAGTTTTCAAAGCATGTGCAATAAAAAGAAAAGTTGTGTTCAGATAACATCCATGCATATTTCTGTAAGTAAAATCCATGGGAAAAGGAAAGATCACTAGGGCACCTTGGGATTGTTACACCCGTACTCATCTAAAGATGAGCCCCCCGAGGGGAGAATTATAAAAGAAAAAAGTATTTCTCATGTAGGTGTTAATTAATTTAAGTTTTGATTCAATTTTCTTGAATTATTATCATTAATCAATTTCCATTTTTTTTTTAAATAAAAATAAAAAAACATTCTATTAATTAAAAAAATTTTTAATTTATGAAAAATTTAATAGGAGTGATATCTCTGCATAACATAGCATTAAGGTAAAAAACATATCTTATAAGAGAATTTGGTAAGTAACCTATTTTTAGAGCTTAATTCCACTTTCTTATCACTGTATTTTAAGAAACAATTGTGAGTGCATGTCTCCAAGTCTTGCTATATCATTATGCATCATGTAAATTATTTTTGATATATAAAGTGAAAAGTGTTTCAAGTCTAAAAATCCATGATCAATACATAGATACTACTAAGAATCAACTAAAAACTAGCTTGAAACTAAAGATACAAATCATACAATAAAACTATTGCAAGAAATGAGACAATATTAAAAATAAACTTAGAAAATTGAACTCCTTCAAAAGTTACACATATAATTAAATACAAATACACAAAATTGAAAATTAAACATTTTTAATAACCTTTTTATTTTGAAACATGGAGGCATTATAGAATATGTTAATAGTTCTAATAAAATTAATGCTTTTGAAGCAAATCTCTTTTTATAAGGTGGATATGTTCCTTGAAAAACCATGCAAAAAACATATATACAATTTGTGTGGGAGAAAGGGGAACGAGTTCTATGTTATTCAAAAACCATGCAAGGTTAAATAAAGAATTCTAATTCGAAAAATCGTGAAAAAAAGAGATAAAAATTCAACTGCATTAGTTCTTATATGTGTGTATTTATTATATATTTAATATTAATTTCACATGTTTCAATTATTAACCACCATAAAATTAGGAACATATTCACATTATCTCAAGAAGGAATAGATTTAAATTAAAAAAATCTTAGAAATATTAATTAGTCATCACTATTAGTGATATATATATGTATATATATATTCATCTCAGAAGATTAACTAAGCAAAACTTCAGATTTTGTCAGAATTTTAAAGAGAGTTGCATGATCAAGGGTAAAAAAAAAAAAATTCCAGAGAAATGTAAGGTTCTCAAAAATTAAAATAGTAGTTAATTACTGAATTTTGTTCTTAGCCTTCAGAAAACAACCAGCGATTTTAAATCATGTTAGAGTAAATAGATGTGAGAGAACAAAAATCAAGACTTTTCCTTGAACTGTGTTATTTCAAAATCATGTAAAAAAAAAAAAAA
>BMAV01000451.1:278246-327533 GCA_019973955.1 Trichonephila inaurata madagascariensis
TTTTCCTTGAACTGTGTTATTTCAAAATCATGTAAAAAAAAAAAAAACTGGGTGTACCAGATATATGCTTCTAAAATTTTTTTATATTTCTAACAAATGTTAAACACCACAGGTTTTGCATACGTTTCAGTCAAATTTTTCAATGATAAATAGTCCAGTTTCTAATTTATTAAAGGAAACACACACAAAAACATACTTGTAAAGCCCACACTCCTACTTCATGGACTCTTATTGTCGCTACACATCTTTGTTGACCCAGAGACCATAACCGAATTGTACCATCTGAGCTTCCAGATAAACACTACAAAAAATTGAGCCATTAATAAAAAGATGTAACTGGAATGTTGTCGTTGTCAAACCGAAATCTGTTATGTGCACTTTTTGGATATCTCGACATTTTGACTAGTTTAATATAACCAAATTTTGCCACAAGAAAACTGCTATGTGATTCTTAAGCATTGTACGGTGAACTATGGTAGCTATAAAAAAAATATGCTGTAAGCATCAGCTAGAATATTGTCAAAAAAAAAAAAATACCTCAAAATCTCAAATCTGAAAGTTATATTTTTTGCACACAGCAGATATTGGTATGACAATGACGATACAAACAATCTAAATCTCAATGAATGCAACAAAAAAATTTTCCATTTCTTCTTTTGAATAAATACACCTGCAATATTAGAAGATATCTGAATTCAAAAAATATTACATTCAAGTTGATGTCCCCATAAGAGAGAACTATATACAATTATAACAATCAAACAACATTTTAAATCATATTTCTTGCACACAATATAATTGCATATTAACCCTTCGGGTGGTCTGCTTCCTCATGAAAAATCATTCCGAAAGTGCTAACTTTTATTTCGCCATCTCCTTCAAAAATGCAACAGACTTCATTCCTTTCCTCTGTTTAAAACTTGGGAGGTCGAATGGGGACAATTTTATGACTTAGTTCGGCTTCTTTGTCAAGTGAGAACCGGGAAATCACTTGTTTACAGCTAGCTGTTAAGTTGCCTTGGACAATCTTGTATGAAAGTTGTAGTTCCACTTGGTTGTTTACCCGATATGTTCAGTCACAGTAAAATTAAAACAAAATGAAGGGTAAAAATAAATAAATGAAATAAATGGCGTGTTAGAAGTTGAAAAATAATTATATTTTCTTCAAACAAAATTTATTTTTCTGTCATTTTTAAAAATTAAAAAAAAATTTATTTTGGTATTGCAATTTGAACCAGAAAAAGTATCCTGTATTCATTTTTGAATATGAGAGTAAGAAAATGTGCTCACTTTCCTGTTTTTAAAAAAAGGTAATGAGGTAAAAAAGAGTATATAAGGGCCTTATCTCTTTTTTTAAACAATAAGACAATAAATGGTGCATAAGGTGATATAAATACGATGATTATATTTATGAAATAAAACCGATCTTTCTCTATTCAATTATATTTTTAATTTAAAATAACATAAAAAAAGAGTTTTAATACTTTTAATTTATTTAAATTTAAATCATATAAATGATATTTTTATGTTAAATATTTTTCGGAAAAAATCTAAATTTTCATTCCTAGTGCTCTCCTTTTCGAACTTCTAGTATTAAATAAAAATATCTTCTCTACATCGGCATTTGTGATGGACATAACACACATTAAGTCAATAATTTTTAATTTTAATTGGGGATATACCTTTTCTTCAAATGCACGTGACAGTACTTCTAACCATTTTCTACTCAAGTTTAATTTTTTATTTTTCTGTTTCTTTTATTACAAGGAAAATTGTCACACATTGATAACTACATTTTCACACAATTCAGTCATTACAAGCTCTATTGTGAGAAAAAGTTCTCCCCAATTAATTTTGTCTTTCAAAACAGTACACTTAAAACAATTTTGTTCAGTGAAGTTAACCGACAATTCCACAATATATCCATACTAAATTTTAAAAACAATTTTAAACTTTGGAAATGTATCCTGTATTAAATTTTTTGAGTATACACAAATATTGCCTGCTGTGGGGAAGACATAGTATGAGAGGTGGTATATGGTTTTGAAAGTATGTTTTCGTACGCGTAGACCGTTTTTGAAAATTTAAATATCACTGAAGCTGATCATATAACTGCAAATGAGCCTTATTTTAGTGTGTGCTAGTGTCAAAATAAAACACTTCACTGTTAAACAGCCCATGAGTTTATATTCAATATCAAACTATTCGCAAAATTGCTTACAACTTCTATTCAAATTGTAAAGAAACTGAAATATAAATATATCTTACTGCAGTCAAAAATATTCATAATATGTAAAAATTCTATTCCTCCACTTATTTCAGTACATTTTAAAAACTGTAGCTGAAAACAATTTTTTATATTTATAAACGAGGCATAAAAACTCGCACTGTTATAAAAATGTCTTTATCATTTTTAAATATACTAATATAAAACGTACATGGATTGTAAGATCAGTTCTAAAATCCTAAAAGCTTTTAGAGGAGCAAAAAACATATAATTTTGGATAGATCAAAATTTTAATATAATACACAAATATACATGCTATTAAGCAAATACATTTGAAAAATCAAAGTTCCTTCTGAAATAAACGTAATTGAAAGAAAAATATTTAATTTGCAAATGATTGGAAATAAATGTTTATCTAATGGGTGTCCCCCAAAGTTAGGCAATCCTCAAACTCAGTGGCACAACAGCCCATGAACTACTATGCCCATCCCAGTATACGTGACCATTGGGCGCTGAGGTGCATGAGCAGATGTCCTGATTAGGTGGTTTGTCTGAAGTGAGACCTCCAGTGTTTAAGACCCCAAGCAAGCTTGGTACTCATTTATCGATACACTGCAGCGGGGATGAAAGGCAGAGAGTCGACCTTGCCCAGCCCGTTAATAGAACCCAAACCTGTAGTGTGGAAGCACGATACACTACCACTCGACCCTATTCGATGAAAAATAAAACTTAATGTTGGAATCTTATACAATTCCCTAATGAATGAGGGAGTCCAAACTTTTTTTCTTCATGTAAACTGTTCGGACGGAATTGGTTAAATATGAACATTTCACAAGTTGTGCATAAATTAAAATTAACCGTTATAGTCTATATAAATTTTTAAGAGTACAAAAGGTGTATTTTGGCTGCACACATTAATTTTTAAAGGAGTACGGTTACGAAAAAGTAGTACAAATAAATCTAAAGTAGGGTTGGTTACCTTAGATATTTTTAAACACAACAAAAGGTATTGGAAGCCAATTCTACAATTCATTGTTATAAAAATGTGTGGAAAATTACAAGACTTATTTTTGCATTTGTAATTTTTATATTTTTTCCCTGAAAACTTTAAAAGCTAGAGCAGCATCAATCAAAACCGCAGGTCCCTCTCTGTTTTCCCAGCTCGCCCCTGCCTAAGTCGGCTCTGCCCTAGTAAGTGAAAATGGCGTGTTTTGTTTGTCAAGATCATTTTATTGCAGACTACATTTTTCATGTATTTTAGATGGTCGTTTTACGTTTTCTATATCAATATCTTAATGTCTGAATTTAAAATTACATAAAAGTGTTGACTTTCGCAACAATGAACATTATAATTTTTATTAGTATATGAATGCGTCGTCAAACGATTACATGACTAGCATTAATATATTATTTTGTGTGACCATTTAATTAATATTAAGTATAACATAATGCACAAATTTTTTGAACTTCAAAATAAATATTTCGAAAACTACTTTAGATACATACTCATAATTTCTTGTTCCTACGGTTTAGCTTCTCAGCTTTGCTTCTATGCAAAAATTTATTGTATGTTCATCAATATTTTTAGCATATTTTTTGCTCTTAACATGCAGTTTTCAACCGAATTATGACATTTTCGAAATATATTAAAAAATACTAAAGATGCTATGTATTAAAATTTGAATTTTTATTATACTCAAAGAATTGTTAGTACTTATGGTAAATAATTTTTAACTGCCCGATACATTTTTTTTTTCAAAATTTCAAATGAAATTTATATTATAAACTTCCTAGCTTTATATAGTCGAGATTTCAAAAAATATCCAGATTTTAATTACTTATTCAGTTAGAATTTTAATATAAATGTTGAGGTATTTTGGATAAATAGATATTTTTGAATAATAATTTGAATGTTTTTTAATAGCTCGAATTTAAAATTGATCTTTATGTTTATCTATATGCATAAATGTCTAATGTAAATGTTTCCGTATATTTTTGATTACCATTTATTCAAACATTCAAGTTTTAAGAAAAAAATGTGGGAAAACCTTAATTCATGTTCTCTTTGATGTAAACTGAAGTTCAAGCACTTAAAATTCAAATATAACTCTGTGTATTTTAACAATATATAACTAGGTACTGTACGTAAACTTCCCTGAACACCTGGCTTTGAAATCTTTAAAAAAAACTTATACATCTGAATAAGTTTTTTTTTTCTTTTTCTCGTTATTATTTTTATCAAAGTGTAAGAAAATGTTTCAAATTATTTGATGAAGTTTAAATATATTCATTTTTAGTAGTTGGAAAGTTTAAAAGGTTTCAAATTTTAAAGTGTTCGGTGTTTTATTATTTATTTATTTTTTTTTGACATCTCATAATGAAATAATCATGTTTCAAAAACTGAAAGCATTGATTAAGATAAGAAAAATGAAACGAAAGAATATACTTAAAAAGGTAATTTGTCTAACTATATAAAATAGCAGATTGCCTTGACACGCCCCAACTTGTTACAGTTTTAAATTAATATGAAACCAAAAGGGAATTATAACATATTTTACATCTGCTTTGGGAATTTTCAAAAATTTTCTCAAATCAAGCTAACAAACACTTCCAGGGTCTAAAGAAATTCTTCCCCGATTTTTTACGATTGCTCCAGGGTTAGAACACGGGGTTCCCTGCGAGCTATAAAACTTCCTATCAGTGTCCTGCTGTGTGGCTTCCACTGTCCCTAATTATCTTTCAAGATGTTAAATCTTTAAAGGGGGGAAAGAATTTCAGAAAAATGCGTTTCAACCGCTTTTGAGAACCATACTTAAAGGTGAAAAAATATGTGCGGTGCATTTTCGAAGCCTCTTTACAATGATGGGATTTTACGTGTGAAACGCTTAGAGAGTTAAATAATCAAATTAAGCTTTGCATAGTTGAAAACATTAAATCAATGTTCGCCCAATAAATGTTTATCTAATTCTATAACAAATTTCTGTTAATGTTAATTTCCTTAAATCTATTATGCCAAAAATAGTTACATGATAATTATTTTGTCATAAAGCTAAAATGGTGATGAAAATCCTCAGTTGTAGTAAAAATTTAGAATAATCAAATATGCATGAGTTAAAGAAATGAAAAAATATCTGCACCGTCCAAGAAATCTAAATAATTGAGAAGTCTTTCCTTTAACAATTAATAAGTAAGTTTCTTATAATGTTTCAAAGGTATATTATCTTAAAATAGACATATTATCTTTCAAAGAATAATAAGAACTAAAATAAAATAAAAGACGGATGTTATTTTTCTTTTAAACTTCTGAAAAGTTTACGCCTATAATTGACATCTATTGTATTATAAAACACTAGCTGAAATACATGTTCTTCGCATGAGTTAAGTTTTAAAAACATAAAATTTACTTATAGCAATTATAATCATTTTTTAGGGAGGGTAAAGCCCTATAACCAAAAATTAAAAATATTTTTTGCAAATGAATGTTCATATTATAAATAATTTTAAACAAATTGCAATTGCAAAGTAAATAATAATTTAACAAAAACAAACATTTCAGAGTAAGAAAGAAAATTAGCATGCTAAAGAGTAAATAGATATGAACGAATAAAAATATAAATAAAAATTATAACAGAAAAGTGATAGCAGTAGTAAGTTTCTGCTATGGGAACTACAGCTGAAATAACGTACAATAGATAAACTGAAAGAAAAAAATTAATGATGATAAACTGATTCACTAAATGCTACCATAACTAAGAAATATTAGGAAGCCTTCAACTGGAAAAAAATTCAATTAATATTACATGAAGTATGGATGCAATACTATCTAACATCCCTGTAATACATCTAATAATATATCATTAGATGTAATTCAATACTAAAAAAATTAAATTAGTATGAACTAACATCAAAATCTACCTAAAACAGATAAAACAGGTCCCCCATTGAAATAGTCCAGAGTCAACACAACAGTATTGAATGAAACAAATAATAAACCATGTTGCTAAAGAATTTATTAATGAAACAATACTTTTTTGCAATATTTCTATTAAAAATTATAATTTGATTGCAAAAAGCGCAAACGAATGTGTACATACAATGATAAATAACTATAGTGATAATTGAAATATATATATCATACATGGACAGTATGATAACATAAAATATGCATATATCTAAGAAACTATGTGAGGAGCAGATTATCAGAAGCAACGTTAAACCATAATAGCATAAGACAAAATCACTTCAACACTGAATTTTAAAGAAATCCAGAGGAAAATATGAGAAAATCTTTTCAAGGTGCATCTTTTTTCTGTGCAAACATTTTTTCGATCACAAATGATACAGTTTTCTAGGCTGAAAGATTGTCAGAAGCAAAGTCATGACGAAAAATCTGGCGAACATTGAATTCAAAGGAATCCAAAAAATATCAGAATATTGTTTCACGGTGCACCTCATCATAGCTCCAGCAAATAGCTTCTTGTTAAAAAAAATTTATGATTTTTTTCATTTAAAACAAAGATGAGTTCTTATTAGTCTTAGGGATCATAAAGCCAAAAACAGTGACATGCAAAAAAACGTGGTACATTCTGGTTTCTCATAAATAGGAAGGATTATCTTCACAATATTACCAACGTATTAACAGCAATTAGTTTGAATTTAGTGTCATTTTCTTTCCATTATACTTTAATAGATATATATATATATTTTTACAACGAAGAAAACATTGAATATGCTGATGAAGGAAGAATAGCAATAATCTTTATTTTTAACAGAAAATGGCTTAGATATGTAAAACATGTAACATTTATAAGTAAAAAGGTATACAATGCATGTGTATATATACAATCAGCATGAAGAACAGATTTTCAGAAGGAAAATTACTTTGTTGTGCATTTAATCGCATCCATAGTTTTTCTAACAGATGTTTTTTTTTGCGAACAATTGGACATAACATGAGAATAACAGCAAGCATGAAGTGAAGGTGTAGTTTCATTGATTGTTAAAAAAAAACACCTTTGATATTTGTATCATGAATAGGTAATCATGATCTAAGATTCTGTTTAAAAAAGCCTCATAAATCATGAAACTGAACGGCTGAAAAACTGACTTTTAAGTCTTTGTATCACATAATTAGTGTACCTACAAATGATAAGCAAGGTTCTCTTAAGTTACAAAAGTAATTTTAATTTCGAAATATTTTTCCTTTGTTTTACTGAACATAATATAATTTTGTATTACATTTTTCCATTTACATGCCACTTATAAAAATATTTCTTGAATATGAAAAACATTTTACACACATATGTAAAATAATGAACAAAACATAATTATTCATATATTATTTTTGAAAAATATAATAAATCTGATGATCTTTAAATTTTTTTTTTATAAAAAAAAGGCAGTTTAAAATGTTAAAAAAAATAAAATAGACACTTTAATCGATTTCATTTATCATGTTTTACGTTTATTTTATCAATGCATATATGAGTGTTAGCATTTTTTTATTCTGAAAAATATGTACTACTTCTTAAGACTGCAATAGCTAGTGCAAGGTACAGAAATTTCGCTCAAGCTTTAACTGATAAAAATACAGAAAGCCCGTGCAACGCTGGGCCATACAGCTAGTTATAATATTAATTTCAATTAAAAGGTTATCTAAAACAGAAAAAGTAAGCAATAATTTTGATAAAATAACAGTTTTGACCAAAAAAATGCATAACAAAAAATTTTCAATATTTAAAATTGGAAAAGAAATAAAATAAACAAATAAATATAAAAGTAACCTTACATACAGTAGAAATTATAATATTAATTCAAACCAAAAAACTACTTTAAATAGATAAATTAAAGTCCAATACTGATGAAACTACTATAAGCAGCTCAGAGCAAAAAGTCAAAAAATCTTATACATAAATAGAAATTCTAACTTAAATCACAACATATACAAATTGTTTAGTTAGAATTGAGTGTCATTTTCTTCAGTTACATTTTCTACTTTTTTTGTTACAATGGAAAAACATGAAATTTGCCCATGAAAGAAAAGGGTACCTTTTACTGCAGCAAAATTTTTGTTACAATGGAAAAACATGAAATTTGACCATGAAAGAAAAGGGTACCTTTTACTGCAGCAAAATTTGCACTATGATATCAAAACAGATTCTTACGTGTTTTATATGAAAAAAAAAACCCAGGCAAATTTTGGTGAAAAAAGTGCCACTTTGGCTGCAGTTACTCTAATACATAAGCATCAGGAAAAGCAGTACCCTTTTTCTTTTTCAATGGAAGGAATTTTTGTTACATTTTATTGCACCAATGCCAACATTCAAAATAACTCGCCAAGTTGCCAACACTGATTTTGTACGTATTGTATGCGCTAAATTGTGGCAACCATGTGCTTTGTTTCATGTAATGTCGCCAATAGGTTGGGATAATATGTAAGAACCAAAATGTCATATAAAGATTTTTTGGTACTTATTAATAGAGTTGGTAATATCTGCAATAATACATAACTCGCCAAGTTGGCAACCGTGATTTCCTATGTGCTGTCCGCAATGAATTGGCAACCAAGTGCTTCATTTCATATAATGCCGCCAATAGGTTGTGATAATACATTAGTACATATTTTTTTTGACCAAATGGTCATGCCATGCAGCTGGAAGTAGGCAAGAAGTACTACAGAAATGTACTGATATTCAGGTGATAACTTAAGTTTTATGCTATACTTATTAATGGGCTGGGTGTTGTGATATCAACATCAGATGGATTGTAACCTTACAACCATAGATTGATAGTACCACTAACGCTCAGTTTTGTAAGAACTGCAAACCTGAGGTCCTTACAACTGTTAAGTATACCAAAATATGTACAAATTTTTTGCAAAGTCAACATAAAGTTAGTAACCAACATGGAGAAAGCAAACATTTTTCAGATACAGCTTAAAGGTTTAAAGAGTACCCTCAGGCCTTCTTGATGCTAATAGCAAAGCTATGATGAATCATGAATATCAAATGAAATAGGATATCGGATGGTATGAAAATATCTTTAAAAGTAGCCACTACAGTAATTATGTTAGGCCTTGCAAGAAGGATAGTTGTTCAATTACGCAATCAACATGTAGTATGCATACACCACAAAAATGTATAAAAAATAATCATGCACAAAAATAAAAAGATACATAAATTTAATGAGCATTAAAATACAAAATGGCCTTGCAGAAAAAAGATTTTATTATTATCTAAAACCACAGCTATGTTTAAACACAAAAGATACTGATTTGATACCCGAACACACACGTACAAAACATTGAGCAAATTTTGGTATCCCCCACTACATTGGAGGCGAAAAACACGACCAGCGATCAAGCACATATTGCATAGTGGCAAAAACTTTGAATATTTTCATTAGTGAAAGCATTAATGAATTAAAGAAAGTTTCATTACTTTTCTTTGAAATTCCGGAAAAGTGTAAAATATGCTTAATTAAGGAAACACGATTCACTTCTGTTGAAATCGCTAAATCAACTGTAAAAAAAAGCATGTTGCTAAATTAAAAGACAATTTTGAAAGAACACTTTTTACGATAGTTTTTACAAAAAATAATTGTAATTCTGCGACAAAGAATAAAAAAAACCACAAAATACAACCTTAAATAAATATATTTATTACAAAATATGCAACAATCTTTCAAAAAACAGTTCAAAACGTTAATTTTCTCAAACTTATACAGGAGTGACGTCATATAAGCAGTTCGTAGGAAAATAGCTTAAAAATTGAATTAAAAAAAATATATAAAACGAATTTCGCAAAAAACTCTCTGTAGTGCACATCATTATGATGTACAGTATTTATGTGCCAAGTTTATACTTCTGGGTTGCTTAGTTTGGCCGGAAAAGGTGAAAAACACACACAAACTTTCTTTTATTCATATAGATTAATTTGAATTTAGTGTCATTTCTTTCTGTTATACTTTAAGCAATATTTTTCTACAATGAAGGAATGGCAATAATCTTTATTTTCAATGACAGAAAATGGCATAGATATGTAAAACATGTAACATTTATATGTAAAAATGTACACACACAATGCATTTGTATATATACAATTATCACGAAGAACAGATTGTCAGAAGAAAAATTACTTTGTTGTGCTTTTAATCACATCCATAGCTTTTCTAACAGATACTTTTTTTGCGAATAAATAGACATGATATGAGAATAAAAGCAGGCGAGAAGTGAAGGTGTAGTTTCATTGATTGTAAAAAAAAACCTTTGATATTTGTGTCAGGAACAGGTAATCCTGATCTAAGATTCTGTTTAAAAAAGCCTCATAAATTACTGTTCAGCTGAAAAACTGAATTTGAGTCTTTCTATCACATAATTACTGTACCTACAATGATAAGCAAGATTCTCTAAAGTTAGAAAAGTAATTCTTTCCCCTTCATTTAACCCCTGTGTTGCACCAACATTTTTGAATGCATAACATATTGTCATGGAAATTCCCCTTCTCTTCTAGCTGTCAGCACTTCCTGTTGCGTGTGTATGATTTTTATATTAACGTCATTACAATTACCTTTTTCGAAATTTCTTCCACAGCTTTCCATTGTCAGAAAAGTTTCTTTTATCTCTCTATAGTCCGGCATTACAGTGGCTTTTTTGGGTGTAGAACTATCCCCCCCCCATTATTTATAAATGATGAATTAAAAAATCTTGCAGATAGCTATTGAAATGTTTATTTGTACTGATCATTTGAATGTTTGATTAAACATATATAAATGTTAAAAAAAACACTATATATATATGTATATACATGGTGAAAAGCTTATATATATGTTTACATTCCCTAAAAAAACATTCAAAAACAAACTAATATTGTCTGATAAAAAAATATTTTAGTATTTTATTATAATTTTATAGTTTTTCATTCCACTGTGTTTAGTAAGTCATTTAAACATGTATTTAATGAAAAAAGTTTATTACACAAAACTAACATATTCATTATTTTAACAATAGTTATTTTCTTAGAGCTTAAAATAATAAAAGGGGTTTGGTATTTTCATTTCCTCAATCAGTCGTTACATAACATTAATTTCCTTCTTTGGTTTTGAAATAAAAAAAATCTTGTTTATTAATAAATACTTATTAAACATTTTTAAAAAATTGTAAAATAATTAAATCAATATATAAGAAAAATATTACTTTTATTATATTAATTATAAATATTTTTTCTATAAATAATCATAATAATATATTTAATATATATTATACACCAGCTGAAATGCCCATTCCTTGCATGGGTTAAGTTTCAAAAACATAAAATTCTCCTATTATAGCAATTATATTTTTTTAGTGAGGGGAAAACTCTGTGTATAGTAGTATAACCAAAAATTAAAAATATATTTTTTTAATTAATGCTTAAATTATAAATATTTTAAAGTACAATTTGGCCTCAAATTAAATAATAATTTAACAAAAACAAATATTTCAATGTAAGAGAAAATTAGCATACTATAAATAAAGTAAACAAAAACTCATGAATGTATATAAAAATAAAAATTATATCAGAAAAGTAATAGCAGTAGTAAGTTTCTGCTATTGAACTATGAACCGAACTAGATAAACCGAAAGAAAAAAATTAATGATGATAAACTGTGTGATTAACAAAATATAAATAAGAAATATTAGGAAGCTATCAACAGGAAAAAAATTGAATTAATCTTACATGTGAGGAACGGTGTAATACTATCTAACATCTCTGTAATATTGTCACAAAGATTCTTGGAGTAGAACAGGTAGCAATACAACAGTTGAATAGAGCAATGAGAATTTATTGAATGCAAGAAGGCAGGTGTGATCTACTTGATCATACACCAGACAAACTGACCCCCAGCTCTAGGGAAGCAGCTTATATAAGATACAGTGGTGACATCTAGAATATTCTAGAAGTATTTTCCCTCTCCTTAAATGCTTCTGAATACTTCTGCAGCACGTCTGTCAACATTCGTTTTTGATTAGCATCAAGGTCAGGTGAAATCATCTTTAGAAATTGAATAAACTGCTTGATTTCGGAAATTTCTGTAGGGACTCTTGAGGTTTCAGAAACTGTAGTGATACAATCAGGACAGAATGGTTCTGTGAAAGCAACACACATGCCTTGAGGGATAACCTTTTCCTGTGATTGTCCATTGACCACCCATATTTCTGTTTTGCCCCGCCTTAAAGAAGGGTTGAAGGCATAAAAACTTCCTTCTTAAGAGCCAACAGTTTGGAACCCTCGACAATTACATTTCCAGAGTCTTCTCTACAGTGATTTTCATTTTGGAGTATGCTGGTAGTCTACAATCTTTCATGACACATAGGCGTAAAGGTTTTAAAACAACCTCCTCTGAAGTGACTTCCACGTTGTCAAGAGTAAGCTCAGATCGACTCAGTCTATAAGAGCTCCTGATGCTTTCAAAAAGTTCCATCCCAAGATAATGTCATGGCTGCAGTCAAGTAAAACTATGAACTCAAATGGAAGAGAATTCGACCACTTATTCCAATTTGGAGGGTACACATCCCTTTTTGGCTGTACATAATTTCCTTTGGCGACTTTAAGGACAGTGTGGTTATGAGCAGAAAAAATCACTTTTTTAAGATATTGGCGGAATTTCTCAGATATCACCGATGATGAAGTGCCAGAGTCCACAAAAGCTTTTACTGGTAAATCGTCAACGGTAACGCTTTGGTGATTCCCACTCATTTTTGCGGCAGCCAGCGGATTTGAAAAACTAGCAACCTCACCTCCAAGGAAGGTCGCCTCACTTAGTTTTCGTCTCGGTGTTAGGGAGATAGATCGGTTGGGACTACGTTGGCCATAGGAAGAAGGTGATCTATAGCGGCGTACTGGTGATCTTCCCTTGCTTGGAATAGATGATGGTGTTCTAATCATTTGCTGGTTGCATTCATCAGGGGACAAATTAAGGAATGGTAGCTGACTGTTGGTTGCTTGGCGGTTTTTGTATGCGTCGAAAATAGCCCGTCGTTCACGATAGTAATGAACCACGTGACCTGGTTCTCCACGATGAAAGCAAACAGGTCTGTTATCGTAAGTTTTCCACACGTTGGTCTGCCTAGGAACAGGTAAAGGTTCGACAGGGCGTCTTGGTTGGCGTACAACAGTTGTATACGTCCTGGGTCTTTTTGGTGGTTCATTTCTTCTATTTACTGCTACAGACCTAGAAGGGATAACAGGACATAGTGCTTGCTGCCCTTCTCTTATGACCTCGTCGAGGGATGAGGATTCTAGATAGGTATTCTGCTGTGATGGTCCTAACAATCTTTGAACTTCCTCCTTCACAATGTGTCTAATGAGGGTTACCCAATCTTCATGTTCTTCTGTGAATGCTACAGGAACTACAATTGGTAATCTTGTGAACCGGTGCTTGGCTATACGTCTTTGATTCATCTCTTCAATGCGTTGACACTCCTTGATTAAATCTGAGGTACAACAAATGTCCTTAACAAGTAAAGACTGGTATACGTCTTCTGCGACGTCTTTCATAAGATGAGAAACCTTCTCATTTTCGGTCATCTTCGGATCGACCTTATGGCAGAGTTCTAGCACACTTTGAATAAAGAACTGTGTTCTCACCCGTTTTCTGCGCTCGGTTCTTGAGCTCGCGTTCAGCTTGTTTTATGAATAGTTCCATCGAGCCAAACGCAATCTTTAGCTGTTCTTGGAATTTTTCCCAGGGACTAAGGTTTTCATCATTATTCTCGTACCACAGCCTGGCAGTACCCTTTAAAAAGAAATAGGTGTTGGCAAGGCACATGTCATCCCATCTGTTAAATTTTGCGATTTGTTCGTATTCCTTAAGTAACCTTGACGGTCACAGTCCTGTGACATGTTTTTTGGAGATTTACCCCTTGTAAGTGAATCCAAGAGTCCAAATTCAGGTGAAAGACGTTGTAAACGACGGTCTCGCCAACAATTTTCTATTTCTGCCACCGTGGATTAAGTATACCCTGCGCTTCCACCAAAGTCACGAAGATTCTTGGAGTAGAACATGTAGCAATACAACAGTTGAATAGAGCAATGAGAATTTATTGAATGCAAGAAGGCAGGCGTGATCCACTTGATTGTACACCAGATGAACTGACGCCCCGCTCGAGGGAAGATACAGCGGTGACATCCAGAATATTCTAGAAGTACTTGAACTAACATAAATTTGCATACGCTGCAACTCTCTGGAAAATTCCAGAGAGTCAATTTAAATTAAATTAAAAAAACTGGCGAGTAGCAATCGGTAGGTTTTGAACCCGAGACCAACAAAGTTCCACTAGCGGCGGTTTTAACACTGGACAACTCGCTCGTTGAAATGTTTACGAAACATGGTAATATATTTAATATAATGTATTAGATGTAAATGAATAATAAAAAAATTAAATTATTATGAACTAAAATAAAAAATCTATCTAAAATAAGTCCCCATTGAAAAAATCTAAAATCAACAACAGTAATGAATGATACAAGCAATAAAACATGTTGCTAAAAAATTAATTGTTCAAATAACACTTTTTTGCAATATTTCTATTAGCAATTGTAATTTTATTACAAAGAGCAAACAAATGAGTACATACAATCATGTTGTTGCACGCCCCATTGGTCAGCAGTGCTAGACCTGGTCCACGACTTTGTACACTTTCAAAAAATCCAACACCAGCAAGGGATTGTGTGCTAAATCCTGCTTGGTGAGCCCTAGGCATTTGAGGATGTGAGCAGGCGAGGCTAGCTCAGAACAGTTCATGCACATTTTAAAGCTCTAGCAACCTTCGGAAAATTTCATTGTTATAAGATGGCCACTTCGAAAGCAGGCTAGAAGAGTTTGATCCCGTCTTTTAAAACTGTGAGCCAGAGAGCCTTAAGGATGAGAACACTGATACAAATGGTGCTCTGGGGGGACAATCCAAGCGGTCTTATTTTGGTGTTTAGTTCTAGAGAAAATCTCCAAGGTGAGGGGTGCTGATGCCTCTGGTACCTCGCAAGTGCCCGCCTTGGCCAAACTGTCTGCAACCTCATTTCCCTCTAGATCTACATGAGAGGGAATCTACTGCAGATGAATTTGATGTGACGTGGAAAGTCGTTTTAACTTGCTGAGTATTGACACTCCAACATTATCTCTCACACTTTGCCAATTGGACGTGTATTGCACTTCTACAATCAGACAGTATCCAAATCTCTTTTCCATTTGGAAGAAATACAAGGGAACCAAGGGCCTCATCAATGGCTATTAGCTCACTGCAAAAAACTGAGCAACTGTCTGGATATCTCCCCTGGATTCTTAAGATATGATCTGGCGATTTGATGTAAATTCCGCTGCCAGATCGATAATAATCGTCTCCACTGCCATCCATATAAATCTGAACAGCGTCAATTGGTATACCTCCAATTCTCTCTATAGCTAGTTGCTTTAGATAGGCAGGAAGGTCTGTTTGTTTATTCACGAGTGTTGCAATTTTGGATGGAAAAAGACCCTGTCAAGATCGTCCGCTGGGTCAATACATTGTGACAGGTGATGCGGTACAATAATACATATAATCATAAATAACTATAGTGATAATTGAAATATATAACATTGCTCTAAAATTGCATCCTTTTTTTTTTCTTTTTGAAATTACGTAAAAGGATAAAATATATTGTGATTACAATATGATTCACAAAATCTACTGTTATCAAATTTGTGTTCCCAATTCGAAAAATGAAATTTTGAAAGAACATTTTTTTTCTGACGATTTTTTTGAAAAACATGTAATTCCACCACAAAGAATTAAAAAAAACGAATAAATACAGCCATAAATAAATATTACTATAAAATGCACTAAAATCCCCCAAAACTACTTAAAACATTAATTTTTGCAGAGTTAAGACACCACATTTGATGATGTCATATCTCCATTAAGCTGAAAAATCGCTTAAAAATTGAATTTTAAAAAAATCTAAGGCAAATTTTGAAAAAAAAACTCTTTGAGGTGTTCAGGATAATGACCTACAGCTTCTAAGTGCCTAGTTTCAGACTCCTGAGTTGCTTAGTTTGGCCGGTAAAGCAGAAACACACAAACTCTTTCTTTCATTAGTATAGATGAACTTAAGTCTGTTTTTGAAGTATATTATTCCACAACATTTTTTATCTTGTTTTTCTACTTTTAAAGATACAAAGCTGAATATATATATTACATCTCTTGCCTGATATTTACTACAGGATCTAAGAGTTGGAAGTGTATAATTAAAAACTCTATATTTTAACAAACATACTTCCAAGAAACTTATAATTACTTTAAAAAAAAGGTAAAGATTTAATCACTTATTCATAAAATTTCTGAACAAAGAAAATTCAGTAAACAAAATACATACAAATTTGGTAAATTAGAGAAAAATGTGCCTTACTTCATTTAAACGAATAATCAAAATAATAAAATTCTTTCCAATAGAATAACTGTTCAACAAAGTACACATACATTCTGATTTACTCTTAAAAACTACAATTATTTAATAAAAATCTATATCAGCGATTTTGACCTCATTTTCACACTTGTACTTGTGAATTGTTTATAAAATTGAACTTGAATTGTTTATAAAAATAAATACGAAAAAAATGTTTGAAATGAGAATTAGTATGTGATACATATATATATTTTGTGATCCATTAAAGTAACTAATATCAAATTCAAAAAAAAAAAAAAAAACTGTCTTAACCAAAAGTAATAAAAAACTGAAACAAGACAAAATAATTTTTCTTATTTTTTTTTACATATATTATTTTTCAAGCAATACTATTTTAACGAAATAAACATGCAACTATACTTTAGAATGATAAAAATAATAATTAAAACTCCAGAAAAATTGTTCAGAAGAAAAACCATCCAAAAAGAATGCACATCCTAACTAAATAAAAAGAGAGAACTGTGGTTAAAGAAAATTTAGACAGGTTTTTAAGGATTATCATTCAGTCAGTTCTGAAGTATATAGCCACTTATTATTGATTATTATTTCTAGTTATTATTTGCTTTTTGATAAAAGAATCCAGCAGTTCCCAAAACTTAATTGTTGAGAAAGCAAATTATATAGTATATATATGTCATACTCCTGTAATATTCCTGGTGAGTGGTAACTATTACTTAATAATAGATTCATTTTTTGATTGTTGATGTTTCATTTTCAATGACATTGACAAAACACAGTCTTGTGATTATTTAATTCTGGTTTATTGCACATCTTGAGACACACAAACATACACATCTTAAACATAAAACAGGGAATGAACGACACAACACAGAACGAAGACACCACAATCGGCTACATGATGAAGGACAAAGAACAGAAAAGGCAGAATTTCCAGAAATCTCGGTATTTATAGGAAACTCAAATCACATGATCTGGGTAGGTGGATGGATGTAATTCAAAAGATTTCTGTTAGGTGGGTAGCTAGTTTATTATTTACGCACGTGTCCTCATGGCTAGGACTATTACAAATTAAAAACATGTTCAAGATTAAATTATTAGGAATTATTATTATATATATATATATATATACATGTAATAAATTGATATCTACTCATAATTTGAATCTCCTTTATTTAAAACATCTAATTCATAAATCCTAATACCCTATTTTAAAATGCATCTCAATTTATCTTTTTCTGAAGCATTAAAAACATTATGTTGGTATATTTATTACTGATTCTTTAGACTTTGAATTTTTGACAGATTTATTAGCGATTCCAAGAAATACAAGATCATTAATTGTTTTCATGCTCCTTACTAGATGGGATTTAATATTCCCTGAACAATTATGTCATTTCTATAAATAACTAATTATTCCCTTCGCCTAAACATGTGACTATATTTTTTACAATGAATTTTTCCCTGTTCTTCTCTGTGTTTAAAAACTTGATATTTGAATAATTCCCTCTTTTGCCCTTTGTCAACATGTAAAACCCGTGTGCAATTTTGTGCTCTGTGTTTTCTGTGCTGTACTGTCCAGATATGTTGGTGTGTCAAGCATGTGAATAAAAGCTGGACGTAAATTAAGATGTTTCTTTGAAAAATAATCTCATCACTACAACAACCGGGATAATGAAACACATAAAACCACCACTCAACACCATTACATGTGTGTGTTGTCACTTATATACTTTGTGATGAATTTCAACACAGTATGCCACTAAAATAATAATAGTTGTGTTAACACAAATATTGGTCTTGTTTTGTACCAAAAATTTACTACATTTATAATTTTAATGATGTTGCAAGACTTTTTTAGAATAAATTTAGATAGTTCCATTTAACAGTTTCCCATGTAATAAAATTTGAAATATTAGTTATTGATTCTATAAATACATTAAAACTTATTAAAACAAAATCATACATCCAAGATGAAACTATATCAGAAAATCTTGGAATAGGGATATTAAATCTTTGAAACCAAAAAGTATACCCAGAAAAAGTTTCAGAACCACTGGTTATGTTTAATTGTTAATTAGCTGGAATAAAAGCATGGATAAAAGACAAAAGGACACGCTTCGATTCTTGACATGCTACATATTGCAATACACATGGTCAATAAAATGAATTTTTTAAAAAAAAGACGGAGACTGGCATGATATAATAAAAATATATCTTTGAATTTAACACTATCAAAATAGTATCAAATTAGAAAGCAATATTTCAAAATAAAAATTTGACACACAAAGTTTAGCAATATTGTTCTAGAAAGTGCAAAAAAAAAAAAAAAAAACACCCCATGAACGGAAATTTTGCGGATTAAGAGAAAAAGTCGGTTTCAAACACAAAAAATTATTGTAAAATAAAAACTATACTTTGTATTTGATCAGTAATAAATAAATTTCTCCTATAAGGAAGACTAAAATAAGATCACAAGTGAATATGGAAAATTTTTAATCTCATATCATGAAATTTTCACTTTTTCTAACAGACTATAATAACTCAATATAATTTTTAATATACAAAATAATTAGGTCTTCATACCTGAGTACCATCTCTATTTATAGCAAGTGCTTTTACATTATCAGAATGGCCTTTTAATTTCATTAATTTCTGACAGGTTCTAGGATCCCAAACTCTCAGAACTTTCTCAGTCGATCCAGAAACAATCACATTTCCAGATGGGTTCATAGCAAGACTATAAATACTATCTTTGTTGCCAGATAAAGATGAAGCTAAAAAAAGAGTAATAAAGAAAAAGTTTCATATTTTACAGAAAAAAATATGCATTATTATATAAACAGAGTCAATCATAAAACTCCTTCCAAATTGACCCTATTTTACGAAAATCTTGGAACACATTTTATTAACTTTTTTCAATACACAATATTTAAAATGGAACATGGTATAAAATAAAAATCAAGATTTTATCTAAATTATAAGCAATCAAGCCTTTTGACAGTTCTTCAGCTAGAATATGTACTAAAATAGCCTGTGAATATTTACATTTACTGAAAACAACCAACCCCAAATTTTTTTAAATGATAAAACGCTTTATCGAGAAAATTATTTCATAACTATTTTCTAGATAATTAGCATATGTACTGTTAAAGTAATCATAAATTTATAATTTTAAGACTAAAATTATGCAAAATTTCTCCTAACAAATATTTAAATGGTATTTTTATAAACAGTGCAAATTTATTCTGTTCCTAGCTCATATTTCATTAAATTACAAATACTTCAGTTATTATTTCTAAATAATGAAATTGTTGACAAAAAACATAACTAGCTATTGATAACTATTATAAGAAAGTAAACTGATTAACTACTAAATCAGAAATTTTACATAAAACTAAAATACTTCAAATTTAGAGAAGTTAAGATAACCATATTGCCCTCTTAGCATTTGTGAATGTCAGTTAAACAGTAAATCTACAGTGCCATAAGAGAAAAAATAGAAAGAATCTGCTCATTAAACTACTGGAGGAGACACAAACTCAGTCAAAATGTTTAGAAAATGGAAAAAATGCAACAGAAGAATAATTGTATATATGTAAAAAATATTTTTCCAAATATTGATAGGAATTTTTTTGCACACACATACTGATTTATAAAATTATGTAAATAATAAAAAAATGGAGCATTGACATTAAATTTTTAATTTTTAACAGTAAAAATTAAAAACAAGATTTCATCTTAAATGTTAACGTTTTGCATTACAAATATTTCATATTAACTGTTAAAAATGTTTAAAATTTACTTAAAGCATAGAATGATTAATTTATAACCCCCAAAAACTTGAAAGAGAAAGCTTCAATAATTGTATGAATGTTTCGATTCAAATAAATAAATCAGCATGTTAGTATCACAAAACTCTAAAAAGACACATAAATTGCAATGTGAACATAAAGCAACAAAAAAAAAATAATGAAATATAATTTAATAACACACTATTTTTCATTCACCAAATTTATTAAAAAAGGTCTCAGCTGAAACCAAATTCATATAACAAAACAATTCTTATTGCATTACTTACTAGTAACAGTGTTGTTAGAAGCAGTTAATGCAGTTAAAGTATTCACATCCCATAAGAATATTGCTCTGTCAAGGCCTGCTGAAGCAACTTGCTCTCGATCTTTTGCATAAGCCAAAGCTTTAACATAATCCTAAGAAAAAAAAAGTGTGTGCTTATGACCACATGATAGAAGTGATAACTTCAAATATTGTAGTTTTATTTCAGGAATTAGTTAGGTTAATAAAAAACAAGGGGATATTAGTATTGTATAAAATTATTTATTCATATGTCAGTACTCATAAAGTAATATTTTTGTGCGAAATATACAACTATAATTGGGAATTAATTGTATTCTAAGAAGGAAACAATAGGTTTACGGTAGCTGAAATAGGTTATAAATCCTTTAGATACAAAATTTTATTTAAATATCTATAAAAAAATTCCTTCAAGTGTTGTTCCGTACTTCTTTGTGCTTCATTTGGAACATTTGACATAATTAAATTGAATTTGGTTTTAAAAAATCAACTACAGGTTTTAATTTATCTTTTGAAAAATCTACTTTAAAATTCCCATTTAAAATCATAGGTAATTTGTTCAGAAAACTTGATCCAACTTTGTGAATTTTGGTTGTAATTTAACAATATTCAATTCTATCCATGAATTAATTGAAGCAAAGGGATAGTAAGACACGTAGTTGATTGGGAAGAGAGGAATCTAGGTCAAAACCTTTAAAAAAGGATTTAATCAGAAGATTTATATCACATAATCTCTGGCTTATACTAGCTCTTTTGCCATTGTATGGCAGTTTTGTACAAATATATCCGGTGCTGCTGCAAGGAAATTCTTAATTACATTTTGTTTTCTTGTATTTAAATTATTTAATGTAATTTTTCCTTAATATCTGTATACTAAATTTTGTTATTTTAAATTTTTGTTTTAATTTTCTTTTTAGACTCAAAGGATATTTAAGTAATGTGATTAATAGAACTATTTGTTCATTGCTATTCTGATTCGCTTACAAAAATAGATTTTTATTCCTAAGATCACTGCAATATTGCTAATGATAATTATACTACTTAGTTCTATAAAAATGTATTCTTTTTCTACATTTTTTGTTTAATTTTACATAGTGTAGGAATACTCTCTCTAAGCCTATTTTTAAAAAAATGTTACGTTTCATTTTCATGCTTCAACTAGGATTATAAAGAATCCCGCATTCATTTCCGAAGAAAGAGGGGGCGGGGGGGACAAACTACCGCGTTTCAGAGTGACGGGGGGAAACGTCCCTCCTTCCCTTTTTAGGGGTGTGTAAGTCCGACTAAAGACGAAAAAAGCCGAATGAGCGTTACATACCCGAGCGTGGCGTTCATTCAAGTTCACTCTCCAGCAAAACGCGCCAATAGAAGTTATCACTTCAAAAATGATTACAGTGAAGTTATTTTAATGCATTAATGAAATGAAAACTTGGTTAATAAAAATGACTAATTAATCATAAGTATAAATAATAGATTGGAAAATCAATTAATGCAATCTAAAAATTTTCAAATGAGCATCGCATTTTCACATATTACATCATAGAAAGTAATAAACATTATACTACATAGCACATTTTTTAACATGGAAATTTGCAATGTTAATAAAGGATATAAATATGAAAATCATACATTTTTAGCACAGCAAAGCTGGAAAGTTTAGAGAATGAAATGGCTACTTCATTCAAGTAGTAAAATGAAATGGAAGGTGATGGAATTTCTCTAAATCGAGTAATAACATATATTGTGAGATATCTTGTTCAAATTGTTTTCAAAATGGAATCATTCTTGAAGTCTATTGAATTTTTTAAATTTAATTTCATGTTAATGGAAAACTTAAAAAATTTTAGGCTTTCAGATGATTGAAAATGTACAAAATCCACATAAATTCCATGATATATAACTAATTTTCAAAAGTAGAAATTGATCAGATCAATATTTACGTTCATACACAGGAAATCATAAATAAGAGCAAATCATTTCTGAAAAGCTAATAAATGGTAGAAAAAAAACAGTATACCCTAACATATACATTTAAAATAATGATAAAATTCAAAATGTTTTCTGTAATCCTAAAAAAGTGTTTTCCTTAAAAATAAAATGGCTTAACATACATGAAAAATACTGAAACAAAAATAACAAAATTAGATATTTTAATAACATTTAGTTGGACTATTTTGGAGATTTTACCTTATGGGTTCTTAAAGTTGACATACAAAAACCTTTATGAGCATTCCATACCTTCACAGTAGTATCACTTGAAGCAGATATTACTAAAGATAATAGAAATGCATAATCCATAAAAATGAAACAATAATTTCAGAAATGTATGTTTTCTTTGAAAAGATTACCAACAAGAGCATAAAAAAACAGGCTTGTTTCTTAATTGCAATTACAGAATCAGAATATATTATAATTGTTTTACTCTGTGCATATATAATTATATTTTTTTTAAATGAAAATCATACTTTTCCAATTCTTAAATAAAGCTAATGCATTAAATATCAATTTAAGACAAATGAATTTAACTTTTAATATTTTCTGATTAAATACAAACTAAATGAATTATGTTTTAAGATTGCATATATACTTAGTTTTTATTAGTCACATATTATTAATTTCATACAATAATTTTAAATACAAAAAACTTTTTTTGAAAAATATAAATTAACACACAAAACAAAATCCTTATATATTTTTAATTGTAACATTTACTTCATAATGATAAACAGATAATTTCCACTTTTCTTACCAGAGCTGTAAAAAATAAGATAAGCACAAAATTCTTCATGCATCTGAGTTTTACAAAAATATAAACATGTCACAGAAAATAACAGTTTTAACTATCTTTTAAAATAATTATAACAAAATGGTTTTTTAATTTTAAAATTCATTTGTTGTTTTTACACAAGGAAAAAGCTGGAAAAAGTGATAGAGCCAACCTCAATTTTTCTTGAGTTTGTTTTATTCATTTTAAATGAATTTTAATCTTCAAGCTGTAACCTACTCTAACAAATCACACACATATAACAAAAAAATAATATTTGTGAAAACAGGAAAATGCAAGCAATTAACATTGAATGAACAAGGTAAGATCCAAAGTTGTAAAGAATGCATAAAATTTCTGAAAATAGCTAAAGGATTGAGCAGATATAAGATTATGATGAATAACTTTTAAAACATAGTTTAAGACTTAACAAAGCAATCAGAAATACTCTTTTTATAAAAGTATAAGTAACTTTAAAATTTTAAAATGTGGTACACAAAATACATTATTTAAGAATAGTTTAAAATCAGTTTAACCTGGTTATTAAAAAAAAACTAACCGGGTGTGAAAAAATACTGATCAGATTTAAAAAATTTGGGAAAGAAAATCACAATAGCATTAATTTAGATCTTTTTTTTTTTAAAGAAAAACATGGATATCACTTAAAAGGGGAGGGGGATTTAAACCCCCTCCTTTTGATAATGTGTAATAAAAATTGCAGTTTAAGAAATTGGTCACAATGTAGAGGGAAAGGGAGGGTTTACAAAACAAAGAAAAATGTACTAACAATTTTTTCCACCACAGCATAAAACTATGTCATTTACCCAGTCAGTATGGTGTTCCATTGACTGAATGTATGGCTCCTATAAACCATAAAAAATTAATGATTAAAATGAGCAACAACAACATATGAGTAGATCTAGAAAAAAGGTTTAATTTAACATATGAAATGTATAATTCATGATTGATTTCCTTAATG
The DNA here is from genome assembly GCA_019973955.1 of Trichonephila inaurata madagascariensis. Taxonomy (NCBI): domain Eukaryota; kingdom Metazoa; phylum Arthropoda; class Arachnida; order Araneae; family Nephilidae; genus Trichonephila; species Trichonephila inaurata. The sequence continues at coordinate 302,747 of BMAV01000451.1, forward strand.
TTATCCAATGTTTTATAAGTATAATGCGACAAGAAAATAAGGTTAGTGTTAAATAATAAGTTTCTAAATGAAAAAAAAATTAACGAGTTTTTAAACTGAATTTTTTACGTTCAAACCTAATAATTACATACTGATAATGTTATATAGAAAGTGCTTCTAATTATCTACTTAATTATTTATAGGTCATATTAAAATTTGTTCATTTTTTCTAAAACAAAGAATAAGCATGAAATGCAGACTTTTTTGATTAATAAAAAAATTATAGAGCAAAAAATTGTGTTCACATTTTTTTCAAACAATTGTAAAAAGTCTTTGTTTCAATTGTTCAGAAGATAAATAAGACAAACTCTGCTGTACTGTATGTTTAAATCTTGAAAAGGGAAATCAAAATCAGATGGCAAAACGCTTCCAGAAAGAAAAAAAAATTCTATAGTTTGGCGTAGCTCTTCTCATCCTTATCTAGAAAAACTACAATTATTACTAACTATTTATAACTATTATAAACTAATAACTGCTTTTAGAGAAATAAACATTTCTTTCCAAGGGAACATTTTCAAGAGGTAATAATTCAAATTTGAAACAAACTAATTTCCATTAAAACGGTTAGAAATCGATTATTCTTTAATAAGACCATAGAAAAAGATAGAACTCATCTTAACATAGTCTTTTCTTTTAACACATTGCAGGTAGGTCATGAATTTCATGGGAGTTTTTTCATTCAGTAAAATTGCAATAGATCAATAACTGCTTCATTTTTCTCAACAAAACATATTTTCATCCTTTTTTTTAAATCTATTTATCTGACACTCGCCCTCCAGCACATATCTATTAAATATATACTTTTACATGACAGAAACGCTCTAATAATGGACTGCAAAAACATTAAAGCATGCTTCCCTGCATGCAATGTGTTACAATGCATGAGTACCCCCCTAAGATGTAAAACTATTCCAGTTTTAGAATCACTGATTTAAATAAGAAAATATAAATATGAGAGGTAAAAAAATTCAGGTGTAGTGAATTTATACAGTAATGATTGATAACTCTCACAACTTACTTATAGAAGGATAGAGAATTTATGTTCTGAAAGATGCTTTTAAATAATAGCAATAGTATGGAATCAATAAAATAATAAATAATTCAGAAATAGATAGCAAAAAAAAAAAAATCATAATTTAATTTAAAATACTTAATTGTAATTATAGAATATATTTTTTATCTACATATACATTTTTCCTTGATGTGGCTAAAAATAGGAACAAAAAAAATCTAAATATTTTTTAAGAAAGCATGTTGATTATTTTCCTTAATGTCTCTAATTTGATTTGATTGTTATTAATATTGCATTCTAAAGCACATGAGGGGTTTTAGTGCCAGACTTCATGATATTCAACCTCCATCTAGGACAGGCATGTCAAACTCGTATAATATTGCGGGCCACGTGACCTATTTTATATTAAGTCAGGGGCCGCATGCTCTCAATGTTCAAAAAATTAATAAAATACGATTTGTAGAATGATTATATTATGCATTTATTAGACTCAATGTCAAGGGGGTTCTTTTAATATAAAAAATGTAAAAAAAGTTATAATAAGAAATTATTATTTAAGGTTACCAAAACTTTAAAATGCTTCAAATTTTGCAATTTTTTTTTATTTTGGACTTAAAATATAAAGGATATCTCGCTAATTCTGCTTCTGTATTATTTTTTTATAATTCTACACAAAGAAAGCTGGAAAATTTAATTTTAATATAAGCGAAATACTACGCCGTTTTAAAAGGACAAAATTTTGAACACTGTATTCTCTCTTTTTGTTTTTCAAATTAATTTTAAACAGTTATGCAAGACAATTTAAAAACAAGATTTATTTTTATAATTTTAACAAGACATTTCAGATACATATTTATCAAAAAAATTAATCTAAATAATGCTATAATATCATGCAAGGATAGTACTCAATGTGAAGTATAAAATAAAAAATTAATGTATAAAATATTAGTGTTTTATATGGAATATACTGTGAATTGCTGATGACACATGTGTTTGTGAAGCTTACAAAGAAATCTAAACAGCAATAGTTTAAACAAAGGTAAAAAATAAATCACACTAATTATTGTCTTTAAATACTTATTTTTAAAATATTTTTTTAAAATCATGATGAAAAATATCCTTATTTTTGATTTTCTTAAAATGAGTTTTCTGTGTGTAATGAATGATAGGTTAACAAGCACTACAAAATTTAAAAGTTATATATATATATATATATATATATATATTCCAGTAAACTTTATGCAAGTTGTACCTAAAGTTAAGTACATGACTGAAAAATATAATAGCTATTAATTGCTCACACATAATTATTTATATTTATAAATGTGATTTTTTTTACATACACAGGCACATAAGTATACAGATATTATGGCTTAAAATAAGTTTATTTTTACTTTCCAAGGACGTCCCATTCCCGATATTACTTTTTAGAAGTTTAGCACCGTTTTTCATTAAGCAAATCATCAAAGTTTGGTTGAATATGCTGAGCTGATGTGATCTTTAAAATTGATGATAAATGTTTATTGGTTAATCTTGACCTTTCTGAATTTTTGTTGTTTTTCGTTAAAGAAAATAATTGTTTGCATAAATGAACATAGCCATTATACGCGTAACAAAGGATAACATCTTAGGAAATCGATCTATTGATTAATATGAGTAAAAATCAGGAATTCCAACTTCCATACATTTTTGCTTCAGCAAAGAATCACATTGGATCTCAATGATTTCCATTTGTAAATTTTCATCAACAAGTTCAATGTCAATAGATAGAGGTAAAGTAAAAAGACGAAATTGTAATTCACAGCTTTTGAAATCAGAAAACCTTCGATTGAATTCTATTTCTAACAATTTAATTTGGTGAGCATATTCTGTAAATTTTAATTTAGGGGATTCAATGAATAGATACTGGCAATTTTCAAAGAGAGACAGGTTTTTTTTTTCTGTTTTTGCCAAAGAAATAATTCTAGTTTAAAAGCATTAATGTTATCAAATAGTGTTGTAACAAGATTATTTTTGCCTTGAAGCTTAAGATTAAGTTGATGGAGGTGTCTTGTGATATCAAATGAGAAGGCCAGGTTCTTTAGCCATTGTCCATCTTTTAACTCTGCACATTTGTATTTTTTTGTTTCTAAGAAAGTTATGATTTCGTCCAGCAGTTTGAAAAATCATTTTAATACTTCATGATTCGAAAGCCATTGAACTTCTGTATGATATGGTAGATCGATGAATTCACTTTCGATGTCTTTCAGAAATGCAGTGAATTGAGGATGATTAAGTCTTGTGCTCGAATATAATTTACAATTTTTAAAACATGTCTGATATTTAAAACTTTGGCGCAGAGTACTTGTTCGTGAATAACGTAATGAAAATGTTCCAACATTATTGTTTCCATGTTGTTTGCATGTTTCTTTTAATCTTGCTACAACTCCTTTGGTAATACCGGTCATGGTAGGTGCGCCATCAGTTGCAAGACAAACCAACTTATCCAATGGTAACTTATACTTCTTTACAACTTCCATAAGTTCAAAAAGCTTCCATAAGTGCATCAAAAATATCAGCTCCAGTGGTAGTATTAGGCATAGAAATGACTTTCAAAAAGTTCATTTATTTTTAAATTAACATCGCATCCGTGAATAAAAATGGCCAGCTGCGCAATATTTCGAATATCTGTACTTTCATCGATTGCAATCGAATAGGCTTGAAATGTTGATTTTGTTGAATGATGCTCTCTCAAATTTTCGGCTATTTAGTCAACTCTGCTAGCTACAGTATTTCGACTTAAACTAACACTTAAGTTTTTTCTATTTGTGCTGGGCATAATACTTCTGCCCCTAGGGAGGGCTGTGGTAGCCCAGTGGTCAAGGTATTGGATCAGGGCAGGTATGTCATGAGTTCGAGCCCAGTACCACTAAAGACCTGCCGTGTAGGGGCGATGCACGTTAAATCTGTCGAGAGCTCAAGCATCCTCCCATTGGTGTGGTGTGGTAGTTAGGAGAGGGGGTTCCAACTCAGATGCTGTCCTCGTCACTTGACCATGGTTCAAAATTACGAGGTCCGTCGCAAAAGCCCTCGTGTAGCTGAACAGTGCAACGTTGATATTCACTCACTCAGCAGGTTGGATAATGCATTCACTAATATAGTTACCTTCAGTAAATGGTTTTGATCTGCTTGCTATTAAATGGGATAACATATAACTAACTTTTACAGGAGCTGTATTGTCTTCAGAAAACTTAGTGAATACATTTTGTTGTTTTTGAAGAGTTGATTTCAAATTCACCAATTTTTCTTCATGAAATTTTGAAACGTATTGGTCATAATTTGTTTTATGATTTGCATCACAGTGCTTTTTAAAATTATACTCCTTAGAAACCAAAATAGAGTTTTTGCAAATTAGGCGTGATATTTTATTCTTGTTTTGGACACAAAAATATTGCAGTTCTCATTGTTCTTGAAAAATGCGACGTTCATCTTCAATTGATCTTTTTTTACTCATTGTAGTTGAAGTTTGGGGGTTTTTTTTGTTAGTAAATATTTTTTTAAAATTTAATCCATTTTTACCAAAATCCACTTTCATCTGCAAACGATAGAGCAAACTCTACCATTTATCTTGTGTTTCGTCTTTGCATCTGACTACGTTCTTAGTTACTCGCTGAATGGATACTCTAAAGACGGAGAAAGAGAAATACAAGTCGCATTACGATAAATTATAATGCTATCTGTTAAGTCATATAGATGCTAACACTGTCCTAATACTCTCCAATTCCAGAGGGGGCTTTAATAGAGTCCCTCTGCCCACAGGAAGTGCAAGATCACTGACCAAAAGGGGACTGAGGTTATGAGAAAGGTTTAGAAGAGGGAGAATGACTCGTAACGTGATGTTAACCTCATGAACTTTTAGTGCAACCACATTATATTGTGTGAGAAATGTAGTTTATTCAGTCCACTAAGAAAAGTTGCTCTCTATTTCTTTTAAAATAACAATAAGTTTCAAGTAAATATATTGTAAATTTTGCCATCCAATTCTACAAGCTTCCACATCACAGCAACACGAGGACTTTGAGCCAATTTATTGTTCCTCAGCCCCTTTACATGGCAGGTCATAAGTGGCACCAGTACTCGAACCATGGCTTGGCAATACAGACCAAGAGTTTGCAACCATGACTGCAGCTATCTTAATGTCTGTAAAACATTGTTTTAAAAGTAGCAAAATAAATACATACCTTTCAACTAAACAACCTTTGAAATATTTTACATAGTGTTTTATTTATTTTTTTAAAAAAATTAGAACCTAAGAAATAATTGTAATAATGGAATTTTCTAGGATTCTAAAAGATTGATAATGATTCCCGAATTCAAAATATTTATTTTCATACACTTCAAAAAGGATAAAATTTATGAGATTAACTTTATAATGCATACAAATACTATGTGTTAGAATATTTTGCCTAATGAAGGAAAATGATCTAATTTGAAAGATCACACTTAAAATTTTTTAATTTCTTCTATAAGTTACTGATAAATAAAAATATGAACTAAGTAAAAAAAGAAAAGAGATTCAGCCCTTTTTCTCCCTAGAATACATAGCAAAGATAAAATTATGTGTCACAAAAAATTTGTTGCAGCAATTTAAAAGCTTAAAAAAATTTAAAATCATACATAAGGTATAAAAGCAAACTATTTTAATATGAACAAGAAAAAATTAAAAATAAATACCTTTAGATTTCTAACATTCCATATTCTAATGATGGAATCTCGACCAGCAGAATATAAACGACCAAGATAACCATCATACTGAAGTGAATTTACACCAGATCTATGATATTTTTCAACTTCATCACGAATAACAAAAGAGACCTAAAAAAACAATGTCAAAAACATTAAAAATATACTTCAAATAAACATACAAACTTAGCAAAGAGTAGAATAAGTCCATACAGAAATCATGAAACAGAATAAAGAAATTTAGATTCAATAATCCATGGTTATATATCTATAATCATAAGTTACTTCAGAACATTGTTTATTTCATATGGGGTAGAGAATGGAGGTTGCTGTTTTCTAGAACTATGATAAAATAAAACTCTTCATAAACACCACGAGTTGAATTTTTTCTGAATAAACTGAGCACCATTTTTAATTTTATTTTCAGTATGAAAATCTATTGTTCTTTGTGAAGCTAATTAATTTATACACATCATCAGCAGGTTCATAAATTCATTTCAACAACATGTTCATAATTTTTATCCTGACCAACAAGCAATTTAAATGTTAAGACATGAAACATCAGGAACACTAGAGGATATTTTGTTTTATGTGGGGTGTGGAGTTAATTATAATCATTAATTATACTTATTCTAATAACTTCATCCAAGAAATGTTAATTGAAGAATATACTTTATATCCAAGTCTTGTAATTATAGACTGATCAACAAGTTCAACTTTTCTCATTAGTTTGAGATTGATGAACAGTAAAGAAATATTTGATATCACAGTTTTTAAGAAACTTTTTTTAATCTAGAGATGGTTAATTCAGCATTCCTATCATCTAATAATTTTTCAGAATTTGAACTTGGGAAAAAAGGCTTTTTTTAAAGATATTTATGCATTTTTTAGAATTTTCATTTTTTGAAGGAAATCCAAACATACTGTTACATGATCAATGAAAATATGTAGAAACTTTTTATTTATTAAATTATAGTAGTTAAAGAGTCTCTAACAGTATTAAAAGATATGCATTCAAACGATTTACTAGTTGAGAAATTTTGTAACAAACCGAATCTTGTCTGATTTCTTATATTCTTAAGACATCAATCACATTAACAGATTTGAAAAATCCAAACTTTTAAAGTATTACAAAAATGTCTTATGTTTTATTTTTAAATTTATTGCTTGATTAGTGAATTGCATACTTAAGATTCAGTTTTTTTAAACGAAGTCACTTTGTCACAGAACACAGAATGACAATGATTGTTGCACATAGATTTGTAGCAAATGTAGTACCATTTTGGAATTGTCACTAAATGGGTCGCTTTTTGAAATAATTTTCTTAGAGTAGTATGTAATATTTTTCTTTTTATGAAGTTTCAAAGTTAAGTGATACCACTTTTTCAAATAGGCTCAAACTACTTTAATTTTAACTAAATCAGCAAAGGTTTCTGATCTATTTGTGATTGTGATTAATAAAACGATTATGAAAGATTATGTTAGTGAAAAAATCACCGTGAAATTTTGGAGTTTGCGGTCACAGTACCTAATGATGCAATAGAAGGTATCAACAGAGGTACTTTTAAAATGAAGATGTTCTGCAAATAAAAAATTCTCTATGATTGTTATGTATAGAAAAGAAAATGTGTTGCTCCATTTTGGAATCTCAATTAAATGGGTCAACCTTTGAGAAACTTGCCTGGAGTTGTGTGCAATAGTTTTCTTTTTGTAGAGAATCTGTTAGGTAGCATCTTTTTCTCAAACCCTGACTCACACAAACAAGGTTAATTTTAACTAAATCAGCACAAACAGTCTTCTCCGACTTGTGACTAATAGTATGGCTATGTAAGAATACATTTGTGAAAAAATTCTCATAAAATTGGATAATTTATGGTCATAGTAGTTAATGATGGGATGAAGGGTATCAATTTTCCACATTTTTAAAGACGTGCTTGTCCTCACTTAGCCAAGTGCAGAATTTATTTATTTATTTTTCCCAGAGCAGATATGACTCCATCTTTCATCTCATGCCCGCTTATCATCAAGTTTTGTTACCCCCTGTATGTAAATTTGTCATTTAGTGTTAAAACGATTTTTCAAATTGCTCTACGAAATCATAGTTTTCTTGGAAACAAAATTTCTGAATGTGCTGAAATAAAAGATGGACAATGAATAAAGAACCTGACTTCCACAGTTTATATTACAAGTCATCTTAATCAATTTAATCTTAAGGTTCAAGGCAGAAATCATGTTTTACAATGTTATCTGATAATATTAAGACTTTGAAACAACAAATTATTACTTTGGCAAAAACACATAGAAAAAGAAAACTTGTCTCACTTTGAAAGCTGTCAATATCTATTGAATAAATCGCCTAAATTGAAACTTACAGAATATGCTTAGCAAATTAAATTGCTAGAGGCAGAATTTGATGGATTTTCAGATTTCAAAAGTTGTGAATTACATTTTCATCTTTTTACTTTGCCTCTTTCTATTGACATCAAAATTGTTGATGTAAACTTACAAATGGAATTAACTGAAGTCCAATTTGATTCTTTGCTGAAGCAAAAATGCATGGAAGTAGGAACCCGATTTTTTTTGCAGATTTATCTGTATATTAATTTCTTAAAATGTTGTCATTTGTTACATGTATAATGGCTATATTTGAAAGCACTTATTTATGCAAGTAATTATTTCCCTTAATCAAAACAACAAAAATTCAAAAAGGTCAAGATGAACTGATCAACATTTAGCTTTAATTTTAAAAATTGCATTGGCTCAAAATATTTAACCAAATTTTGATTACTTTGCAAAAAAAATACTGCAAATATGTTCTAAAAAGTAATATTTAACTGTATTTTTATTATAACTTTTATTGTTGTATTTTATATTAAAAAAAATAAGATATTTATAATTTAAGTTTAAAAAATAATGTGAAATAAATGACTATGTATATTTAATATACAATACATTATGCTTGACACATTGAGTCTAATAAATACATACATATAATCATTCTAAAAATTGCATTTTAATAATATATATATATATTGAACATCGAAAACATGCAGCCCCCAACTTAACGTAGAATATATGATATGGCCTGTATTATCTTATGAGTTTGACAAGCCTACAATGTGTATGTGTGTGGAAGGGGGTGATGAATCCCCCAACCCTTTATATGTTATTTGGGGTAACCTCCTGCCCAATAAAATTCAACCCACCTCCCACATAACTACTTTGACTTCGACTTTAGCTCACATTCTCTAACCATGTGGACGAATGGCACACTCTCACGATCAATGCTTAAAATAGGACTCCGCTCTAGTCATGACTTGGGGAAAGGGGTACAGAACGATTTGTTGAATTCTTGGAATAAAGTATCATATGATAAATTGCTGCGTTCTTCCAAATTTACATCAGTCACAAACACGTCTGCTTAAAAGTACTCTGTCATGTCAAATATATATGAGATATTGTATATAAAATTCTGTGTTATATAAATCCCAATAGCCTCTGAAAGTGGGTAACTAAGATTATGTGCAATATTAATTTTAAATAAATTGTTTTATTATTCTTCAATTTAAAAAAATATAGAAGAGCAAGTGAATTATTAGCAACCAAATGTAACAAAATAATCATTAAATAGATTTTAAATGCAATATTTTTAGATTTTTTTAATATTTCAACTATTTCCAACATATTTAAATGAAAAAGCAAAAAGAAATCTGTGTCAATACACTTATCATTGACAGATTAAGTGATCAAAAAAAGTCAGAGCTATGCCACTAAGATAATCCACAGGAACTAGTAATATTAGTACAAAAATAAGTATAAAAAATAAGACCAACTGTAGGAATTAGCGGAACCGAGAACCTTTAAGAGAATCAAGTGTTTTTACCCCTTTTCTTTTCACTGGCTTTTTTTTTATATGCAGCACTGGGTCAGAGGGTAAGAAAGGTAAGATAAATGAATATCACAGTAAGATTTACAGAGATAACTTCCCGAAATAAGTAAAAAAATTTTTTTATCAAAAGCAAATGATAAAGATGTTTTACTAAATGCAAAGAAAGTTGGAATGCAAATAGTATTTATTGAAATGTAAAAGGAACTGCAATTCAAACTGACTCATGATAATAAAAAAGCATTTGATGTATAACTGAAATAAATTATACTTCAATTATATTTTATGTAATCATGATCCCCATAAAATCTTTAAAAAAAAGTACCAAAAATGTAACTGAATTTAAATTCATTTACGATATATTTGTGTAACATAGTATGGATTACAATGAAGTTGAACTAGATTTTGCTGATTTAAAAATGTATAAGGACCACATGATAAAAAATGTTGCAGATGGTCTCATATATATAACTATCAATAACAGTAAAATAATTTCAATTGGTATCTCTTTCACCAAACATCAAGTTAATTGTAGGCTTTAGAGTCATTCAAAATCGCAAGCTTCCAATTATAAGTGATGTTATAAGGAATAATGGGCTGCTGAAAACTAAATTGGAATGAATCTCAAAATATTCACGAGAGTGAAATATCAATTTTCATGTTGTTATGCAGAATAAAGAAGTCCACCACCAATAGCCATCGTATTGTTCCAGTGCGACATTAATTCTAATTTACAAAAAAATTTTCAATCATATGCAATGAATATGCCACCAAAAGTTTCACTGACATGAGGTAAAAGTTAGCTTAGTCAGTGACTAAATCCAGTATCATCATCTGACAAAGACTCGAAATTACGAGGTCTCTCACTAAAAACTGCTGTATAATTCTAAAGTAGAAGAATTTTACTAAGTCAAACAAGGTAATGCAGGCTATATTGAACACACTCTGAGCCTTAGTTGGTGAGTGATCCCCTGGGAATATACTATATTGAAGAGAATACAAATTTAGAGACGCATTAGAATATTTTTAAGACAATATAAAAAAAAATACTGACAATTCAAATGAATTTTAAAAACATTTTAGGGTTCTGAATATTGATTGCCTATTACTCCAAAAACTTCTCTAATATCTTGTCTCCTACATCACCACCCAAGCTTCTCTTCAATTATTTATTTCAAATTACAAAAAACTGCCACCTAGTTGAAGAGTAAAGAGAAGAAAATAAAGTATTACATATCATAGTGCATTTGAATTATTTTATTATTGCTATTAAAGAAATGAGATAAATAATTAAGAGAGAAACAAAAGCTACAGTTGCTGCAAGTCGTGAAAAGGATGCAAATAATAGGAAGTGTTGATTTTCAAAAGACAGAAAATTATTCTGTAACTCCATAAGTATTTTTTTTTTCGTTGTTTAGAAAAACTATATTATTATTATACATAAAACAACTACAGTGTTTTGTTGTTCATTACTGCTGTGCCATGACTATGAAAATTTTTGAAACATATAGAATGTCTGAACAAAACAACTCAAGAAGTGAGAGCAGATCTCTCATTAGGCTGAAGCCTAAGGTCCCCCCAAAAAAATGGGGCCTCACACCACGGGCATATCTACCACCTTATCAATGATACGGGGCCCCCAAACTCTATAGGGGCCTCCAACATGTGTAACTATAGTACCACTAAGAGGGCTTTCATTTTTAAAAAAGGGCCCCCCAAAGGAGTTTTGATACGGAATCCAAGCACTACGACAGTGCCTCACACATTCTCTTTTGGCAATGTCTGCACACACTAAGAACAGAAATACTAAAAATAATTGCGATATTTACTTAGATAATAAATAAAAACTAGTATACCTTCATAAAATTATTCCTGTGACTACTATATCTCATTTACTTCCCTATCCTTATAAAAGGTTTTCCCGATTGATGCTGCTTCTCATGTCGCCATTCTTTCATGGACAGTTGACATGAGTAGAAACATATAGTAATAGATTGAGCTTAAGCATATGATGTGCAAAGATGCAGTGTTTAAAAGAACAGGCAAATAAAATTGCAAATATTACTACAATATTTTAGAACGGATAGTAACAGAAATAAAAAATTTTACTAAGACAGGTTTGCACTATGAGATCATGAAAAAAAGTGGGATTCTACATATTATGGAAATTTTATGGGTCTCTCACCATACAACTTGCTCCAGAATTCGATCTTTTCTTAAAAGAACATCTCAAAGTGACAAACTGGGGTGATAAAAGTTACTACTTACTTTCCAGAATTGCGTATGAAGAGATTTGCAGCACATGGGGAAAAAATATTTTAAAACATATTATTGAACAGATTAACGGTGACGATACACACATACAAAATAATATACCCTTATTGTAGACTCTAGCCAGATATTGCCCATATGGTTCAGTTAGCAATGATATTAAGATATTGCTATAATATAATGGAAAATATCACAACCTTTCAATAGATCGAAAATCAGACCAGCAAGATACTTACAAAAGTATTCAGTTTTTAAACGATGCATGCCTTCCTACTGAAAACATCATGAACAATCATACAATAACACATCTAATAACAGGAGGAAAATACAGGCCAGTATATGTTGTAAAGGAAATAACAGAATATTTAGTAATTATTCAACAAATTAACACTTCAAATAGCATTGCCACACCCTAGGAAAATATTAAGTGAAAGAGTATCACAGACATTTTCACTCAAAAATTTAAACACCACCAGATGGTTTTCTCATGATGAGTAACTTCATGCGGTTAAAGTTAGATACTAAAAATTACTCAGTACTCTTAAGTATATATATTATGAAAGTTCTGAAAAGGCAGATGTAAATCAGAGGCAAAATGTTTACATAAGAAAGTCATGAAACGGGAAACAACAGTTTTATCAATGTTAAAAAAAATCTTGGAGCGATTTAATAAAGTTAGCAAAACATTACTAACTCCAAGTTTAGATAAGTGAGAAGGATACACTATACTGCATTCACTGGAGTTATTTATTAAATATTTACATGAAGATTCCAAATAAAAATTAAGATTACTGGAAGGGATGTTCTGTATGGTAGTTTTGATATTTAATGTTCAATTAGATACATTGGGGGTTGAGCTTGAAAAAAGTATTGTATATAAATGTGAGAGATCAAACTTTTGATAAAGTTGGGTAAAAATGACTCAATTATTGAACTCAATCATTAAAGTTGATTATGTCATACTATAAAATATATTGGCGAAGAACTACTTAGTGAATATAATCCAAGCATGATTTAGACAGCATGTTTTGAACAAAACAAATGTCTAAATTAATCAAATGATTTCTTCTCGATGTTAAAACTAATTTTTGAAAGCAATCTCACATTGACACATTTCAAAAGCTGTACACAATTCTTAAAACTCATTTAACAATTCCTATAATGAGTAGTGACGCAGAACGATCTTTTTTAAAAATGGCTGATATATCAAAAATAAGTACCAGTCAAAAATTGTTGGATGAAACTTTAAATAACCTTTCAATTCTATTAATTGAACATGATAGGACAAGATCCATTTTGTATGAAACAATTTACAAATATGTTTCAGCAAAATGCATAAAAGAAAAGTTTGTTTTTTTCGCATTTGTTATTGTATACAGAATTATCTATAATTAGTAAGGCCTTAGACTGAATTTTATTTATATTTCAACTGAATTTTACTTCTATGTCCATCGTTCTATTTGTTCTTTTGTTACAATAATGCCCCAAAAGTTAATCTATTTCAAAAATTTAGAATATTTAGAAAGCTTTTTTAAGGGTGCTGGCTCTCAGAATTTCAGTTAGCCTTACGGATTCCAAAAAACCACAATCTGACACAGTCAATAAGATAGGTGAACTTTAATTTCTACAGAATGCTGTGAAAAATACATAAATTGCACAAAATAAACTAACTTATGCTTTTTTGATATGCGTACACAAACACTCTCCCTTTCCTCCTTTGAGCATTATTTAAAACAAATTATGATATTTCTGCTTATGTTACATTAGAGAATGAAAATATTTATTAAATTAAAGATAAGAGAATTACTACAATTGTTGTCAACAACATGCATCAAAACACAAGAGGTAATGCCATACAGATGTATTTGAGTAAATAGTCAAAACATACATAATGATAGGATTAAACCATAATTTAAATAACTTATCCATTTCATAAAGAGGAAAATAAAAGTAAGATAAAAATAAGATATATTAAAATAACATTATCTAAATGTATTTCATATTTTATTAAAAATTATTATTAGAAACATATGGATCATTAAATATTTGAAAACACCTCAGTTTAAAAATCTTAACTATACTCCGTTTCACCTTAAGTTGGCAGCGCTGGGAAGGGTACGCGGACCGAATCACAGCCACTACAGGGTTACTCTAGGAAAAAAGTGCGACTATAACAAATAAAATTCTCCATATTTGGCGAGCAAAAGAATTACTCTTGAAAAATTTGTTCATTAAAATTGTATGAGTATTTTTTTTTTTTTATAATAGTATAAGCCCCTTCTTTAATCGAAATATTTAAGAGTTTATGTTTCAATATGTTTAAAAATATTGATTAATTAACTAGCAAAAAACTTTTCTCGAATAAAATCTCAATAGTTCCCAACATGTTGATTGCATTTTTTTAAATGAAAAAATACGGTTAAATTGTAATTCACATGCTATCATTACATTGATTTTTTTAAGTGACTTATGCTATTTTCAAAATAAATGGCTCATATATCTTTAGTTTCATAATTTCATTTATTACATCTGTTTATAAAATAAAAATTTCTATATATCTTGTTTATAAATAATTAATCATCTGTTTTCCATTATTACTGTTTTAAATCAGTTTGTAATTATTATTCATATTACATGTAAATGCCGTTTATGTACGTTAGCTTAAGATATACAGAAGTACATAATAGAATTTGGGGATTAATTTCAAAAATTTATCAATATTAAAACTTATAATCTTTTATAAAATTTATAGTTTATCTGGAAAAAAATATCTCGATGCATACTTCAAAAATTATGTTACTAACATATGCAAAGTTTATATATTCAACTCAATAAGTATAACTTTTAAAGAAAAAAAAAGATTATAATAATTTAATACAAAAATTATATATTTTGATATTTAGAACTGTTTTTGTTGTAAAAAAAAATGTTTAAAATTTCAAAAAACAACAAGAATTAAGATAGCGCACGAGATGTAAAAATATTATCTAAGAACGAAGCTAAATCGCAAAGCGAATGGCGTTGATTTGGCGCGAATATTTCGGAAGAACAATCTTGAAAACCGGTTTTTTCAGCCAAATGTTGTTGTCAGCCAAAAGTCATGTGATTGTTTTCTACTGTATTCGTGCACAGGGATTAAAGAATAAATGCTTTAAAGATGTGATTAACTTAAAATATATCTTTAAACCTACAATTTATATAATACATGATACTTTTTAATAATTTTCTGTGCATTTGCATTGATTTAAATTCCAGAACATGTTGGAACTACTTTTTCAAGCGGATTGTTACATTCCCTACCTTTCCCAACGCTGCCAACTTTAGGTGAAACAGAGTATACATGTTATATATAGTACATAATATTATAGTACTTTGTGCATAGTATAATAATCTTTAATTTTCATACATTTTTCTTGCAATGATTACTTTTTTCAGAGTATAGTAAAAAATCACCTTACAGTTTTATTTATTTTGAGAGTCCATCTATTTGATAAATAAATAGTAATGTAATTAACTTAACATAATAAATAATAATTATTCTAATATCTCAGTTATGTATCATACAATAAAGTAACATTGTATAACAAAAAATATATTAATTTTTACATCACTTACTTATTCTTGCAAATATGATAAATCCATGCAAGAAGTAAATTGATTACTAAGTATAAACAACAGCATTTTAAGGTAATATATTACATGTATTAACAAAGAAACAATGAATAATAATGTTGTATATGTGTATGAGTGCTTTTGGACAAGCTGCATTAATGATACTCTTGAATTATTACCCTTCGTATCCAGAAAAAATGCAAGTCAAAACTGCGCTGATTTTTTAAAAAGAAGAAATTTTCTAAAAGTGCTGGGATAAATCCAAACATCTAATCTGGACATCATTGACAAGAATTATAATATTTAATATGCAATTTTTCATACATTCATAGTTTTTTTTTCCCAAACAATTACACTTTTTAAAATACAACTGTTCCACAAATTAACACTTATTAATAATCTGGCCTAAATTATCAACTAAAATATACAATATAGGACAATTTACTTAAGAAAAAAATTTATCTTCATTTTAGCATGAAATAAATATGATTACAGTAAATAATTACAGTAAAAATATTATGCTTAAGATTACATTCAAGAGTAGAAAAAAAATAATTGCAGCTAAAGATTGGATTTAGGAAATAAGCAACAGTAAAAAAAGTATAATCCTGTGGTCATGGCATGAATTTATAAATAAATGGTACTCTAGGAAATTTATTTTTGCTAGAGATAATGAAATAGACTTTTGAACCATCTTAAAAAAAATGGGTTAAAGTGTAGAATAGGGGTACTCTTGGCAATGTCAATTTTTTGGCAACCGGAATCGGTTGCCAAGCAACTTAATTTAGTAATAGGTGTCTTGAAAATTTACAAAGTGGAATTTTTGCAACGAAAATGAGGAAATATAAAAGAGAAATTAGTTATTTATTTTACCAAAATGTATTATTATTTTTTTGCTTAATGATCGATTTTGATCGCCAAAAAAGTTGACTTTGCCAAGGGGACCCCTATTCTACACTTTAATCAAAAAAGGTAATTCATCATTTTTTTAAAATGTTTCCCTAATTATAAAACATTTCATGTTTGAATCTGTTTCAAACATTTCACATGTTTGTTAAAAACCTTTTGATTGATAGAGATATGCAACTTAAAATAAAATTAGTATTTAGATATATTTTAATCTTACCTGAGAATGTACCTGCATAAATTTTACAACAAATGCGCCATTCGTTACACTGTTCTAATGCATGATGCAAAAACCAGGGCCAGATTAAGACAATAGCAAAATAAAACCATGCCCAGATGCCAATTCTTGAGGGGTAACATTTTTTATTCATGGTAATATTGTTGTTACTAATGCTATCAGTCTGACAGTGTCAAATCAAGCCCCACAAAATTCATTGCAGCAAAGGGTTAGATGTATGCTTGTCGCTAGCCGCAGCTTTGAGCACCATGCAGGTGACAGTACGATTTAGCTTGGTTTCACCCCAATTTTGAGGGGGGATACACTGGAGGTGGTCAGGGGCCTCCCATCTCTCTTCCCCTTCCACCAACCTCACAAGAAGACTTTTAGGCTATGGCTATATAGCCGCTAAGTCACTATACGTTTACGAACATCTATTCCTTCTCCGGAATTCGATCCCAGGCCAAATGGCAAAGCAGTCAGCGCCACTAACCACTATACCGGACGGGTAGACATCCATAGTAGTATTTGATGTATGCTAATTTATACAAGAGTATCAATTCAATCAGATGCTTTGAGTTTTCAATGAAAAAAATTCACAAAATGAAAAAATTAAAGAAGATTTTTCTTAAATAAAAAAAAAGGTATTTTGCAAGACCAGTGGCTGAGTGGTTAGTGCATCTAGCTTCTACACCACAGGTCCGAGGTTCAAACCCCGGGCTGGGTAAGGTTGACTCAGCATTTCATCCCTTCAATGGGTGGATAAAATGAGTATCAAGCTTGCTTGGGGACTTAAAACACTGGGGGTCTTGCTTCAGACTGACCACCTGATCAGGCATCTGCTCATGCACCTCAGGGCCCCAAGGTCGTGTATACTGAGTTGGGCACAGTAGGCCTTGTCCCTCATGGGATGTTGCGCCATTGAGTTAAAAAAGGTATTTCAAATAGAGAAAAGAGATATTTATTGCTGTATGAGCCAACCCTTCAGGGGGTTCACCTTCTTTAGGTGAGTACGGGCTTCACGAACCCGGGGAACCCTAGTGATCCTTCTCTATTTTTTACCCTCTTTCTTGTCATCCTATTTCTCCTTTTCACGTCCAGACCACAGACAAATAATTTAAAATTTACAAGTTGACTTGTTAGTTTTTTCTATTGAGAAAACTTACGTTTTATTACTAACATATTATGGTTTACATTTTGTATTGCGTTAGTTTAGTTTCTTTTTCTTAGATTTCTCTCAATATTATGATTATGTTGCTTTATTTGTGTTCAATTAACACCATTGATTAACCAACCCGCATGTTTGCCGTGTGCGGCGTCCTGTAAGGAGGAAAATGGTGTCCTGGGAATACCTTTGGCCCACGCTTTGCTGTAGACGGGAGGCAGGAGCGAGCCCGCTCCTGTCAATCGGCTGGTAGTACCTCTCTTCGGTGTCCCCGAAGACACTGCTGTAGGGTTAGTGCTGCAGATAAGGGGTGTCGGGCTTACCCGTTTGATCCTCACCCTGGATTGTATCACTATATTCTGGGTGTACTCTGGATAAGCGACATGCCTGGTATTTGCCAGATGACCGGAACACTGCCTCCCTTATTGGACTCCGTGGTGGGTGGAGGCACGCCAGAACGAAGTTGTATACGTGTACTTATGAATCCAATGCAGCTGTGCCCGGGTAAAGGCCTTATTTTACCCAACCTAAACATTGACAATGTTGCCAACTGTTCACGCTTTTTAATTTTATCTTTACCAAACAGTAAAATGTCACGAAAATCTCCGTTTGTTATCAACAAAGCGATAATAGGAATAGGTGGAGAACCGAAATCTATTTAAAAACTACGGTCTGGTGACTTACTTATCGAGACTACATCTGCGTTACAAAGTAAATCATTTTTGTTGGCTAAAACCTTTTTAGATCTTCCACTTTCAGTAACTCCTCACAGATCTTTGAATTCTTGTCGAGATGTCATCTCCGAACCAGATCTTTTGTATTCCTCTGAAACAGAAATCTTGGAAGGACTTTCTGACCAGGATGTTACTCAGGTCAGGAGAATTACAATAAAAAAAGACTCATCGCTTTTTCCCACTAAACATTTAATTCTAACCTTCAATAGCCCTAAATTACCATCAACCATTAAAGCTGGATATCTAAATTGTAGTACGTCCCTATATACCGAATCCTCTGCGCTGTTTTAAATGCCAGAGGTTCAGTCACTCCCAAACTTCCTGCCACGGTCAATTAACATTCTCTAGATGTACATCCGTTGGATATTCTTCCACGGATTGTATTCTGGAACCGAAATGTGTTAATTGTACCCAATCTCATCCATCCGAATCAAAATTATGTCCGAAATGGAAAATTGAAAAGCAAATACAAGAAATAAAAACAAATAAAAATATTACTTATTTAGAAGCACGTAAATTAATAGTCCCACAATCATCTCAAACTTACGCTCAAGCTGCCAAATCCTCTATTAAAAACAATTCTACTCAAACAGATGAAAATATAACAAATGTAAAATGTCCACCTTTGAAGTTGCTTCAACCACTTTCATCCATCCCCAAATCAAATATATCAATAACCACTCCTGTTGTTTCCACATCTTCAGCCCAGGCAGAACTCTTGCCCTCCACCTCTTCAACAGAAGCTACTGTCTCTGAATCTCAACCACCTATTCCTGTAACTAGTGACGCACTTTCCACTACAAATACATCTTTAGAAACTGAAACCCGCCCTCTTACAACTTCTAATAAATTTGCCACTCTGTCAACTGAAGTTCAACATTCAGTTCCCTTAACTAAGTCGGCCACCACTAAATCCAATAGCGAACCTTCTAAAATCCCACAGAGTGTAAAACAGAATTTCAAAAATAGAAAAAAACACAAAAGTACAAAAAGCAGAAATCGAAATAAAAATGACACCAAATAAGCCCAGAAAATCTGCAACTATAGATTATACAACAGAGGATGAAGATAATGTACGATGTGGAGGAACTTGAACCAGATCCTACAGATAGATTCGCCATAGATGAATATATACGAAACAATCCTGACAAATATATACGCACGTTAACTCCAACGCGTTTCAGAAAAAGTAGGAGCTAATTTTTATTAGCATGAACTACTTAAACTTTTTTTTAAACTAAAATTTTTCACTAGTCTTTTTTAAATGCTTTTATTTTTAAATCTTGTCTGACTTGTTTGCTTTTTTTACTTGAAAACGAATCTTATGCGTGATTTTAAATTTTAACTTTTTAAAAACTATGCTGTCAATATTTTTACACATTTTATCAAATGTTTTAATATTTCAACAAATGTTTAGCGCAGTATAGCCAGATTTGGCTCTTGCACCATAAAACCTCACTTTCACTCACGCTGTATGAGCCAAGAATTATTTTGGTAATTGTCCATTACCAACAATTGGTGAATTTCAGAAAAGTGGAGTTTACGACAAGGATGGCAATTTTCAACTTGTCCCTGGGTCAAAAAATGTAAAATTAAATTATTTAGCAATCGGCTGGAGACTAGAAGATAATGCTTTTGGATTTGGGGATGTGTTTTTAAGATTTCATGGAGTAATAACAATTTCATTCTGGCAAACCTTATACTTTGATAACCCAGATACAATGAAATGTAGACTTATTCTGACAAAATCATGTGTTCTCTATACTTGAATGCTATTTGTTATTTAAAATTAGCAGACGTTTTTAAAAAGACAAATGAGAGAGATTTTTTTTAGATATTTCATTTCTCTCTTCAGCTTTGACATTTTACATGATTTTATAATATTTATTTTATGTGAGTTTACCTACAGTTTTTTTTTTTAAACAATATAACTGAAATCTATAATTTACATTCCCTTTCTAAAATGATTTTTGGAGTGCAAAGGGGATACCTGTTATACAAAGATGTATTGCAAAAGGTTTATATTGAAAAAGTTTGATTTATATTATTATTTAATATTCTGTTTGTGAAAATTACCAACATTTGATTGAGAAAAATTTGATTGGAAATTTGTTAGGAAATACTGCAAGAGAGGAATTAATAAACACAGAATTGGGTCAGTTAAAAAGAATAATTGAAGAAAGTAAATCAGATATGTGATCCAGATTTTATAATGAACAAATGTGTGATTTCAAAAAGTCAATTGCAATTTCATTTCTTTAGAGATTACTGACTTACACAAGTATAATCTTCTTGAATACAACAAAATTTCATCACTTGATCTGAGATTTGGTCCTATTCTAAATTGCTGTGGAAGAGCATGTACAAAAATAGCAATTTAATGGGTGGTATTGCATCTTTTTGGTGATTTTAAAAATATTTATTTTTTCCTAAGAATTGGAATTCTAAAAAAGTACGGTTTTGTTTTTTAAAAAATTGTATAATACTTATTTCTTAATGTTAAAATGTTTTATTAGTTCACTTAATTCCAATAATTCTTGTTTTAAATGTGGAAATTTGTATTTTACATTATTTTTTTAAAAATAAACTATCGACACATATTGATGGTTTGGTGTGCAGTATAAAAAAGGTCACCAAAAAGATCGCCACTTTGCCATGAAACACCCTATTCTACTCTTTAATTCAGCAATTTTAAAAATGTTACATATACCATTTTCAATGGACACTTTGGAAACCTAATTGTATTTACAAGAGCCTGGATATATTTAACCCAAATAATGAGGAAGCTAGTACTTATTTAGATATTAGAAAATTATTAACATAATACTTTGCAAAATGCTTCATAACAGATACAACTTCTTAAATATTTTCATTAAGAAAATAGATAATTTGCACAAAAAACAAATAGAAAAATTCAAAAAAGTACTACAAATGTTGCTTGCAATGTATTCTTTGGAAAATTGCAAATATATTTTCAAGAATATGGATTCATCAAATTTATGTAATGTAATAATAAGCATTCATTAAAATATTACAGAGAAAAACATTAATATGAATGTTGTTAAAAGAGAGTAAAATGTTTAATGATGACTACAACTTTATAAATATTTTCATAAACATAAAAAAAATAGTGCATACTTACCAAGCACTTATAAAAATGAACAAAAATATCACACATGCTATTTATAATAGAATGTTTCGGAAAATTTCAACTGTGCTTACAAGAGTGTGGATTCTCTTAACTTTCACAATATGATAATATACATGCATAACAAATCGTATCTTAAAAGTTTACTGTTTAAAAAAATAAAATATTGCAGGGGATGAAATATAAATAAATTATGCAATATTAAATTTGAGTACTTACATATCCAACATATAAAACTAATTAGTTGTGCATTTACAAGTATTAAAACTTTTATACAAAAACTTAATATTATTATGACCTTAGATATTTACACAAAATCATTGTTTTTTAATAATATTAAAAATTATATAACTCAATAAAAAATTTGTTTTAAAAACTAAGATATATACTTGTGCAATTGAATATTAAGTTACTTAATTAAAATATGTATGAATAAAATATGTTTTTGCAGCATGAAGAATCGTGAAACCGATTAAATATGTAATTAATCATTTATCCGATTTTCAATACATCCAATTAAGAGTAACTTCAATGTTGTGAGTTAAAAATTTTAGCGAACACAATTTTAGGTATTTTTATACATTAAATTATTGAAACATATTTTACAAAGTTCAGAGAATAAATGATGTCTATAAGAAACTTGCCTGAACTTTTTTTCTCATTCCGTGACTACTAGCTTGCCTATGATGGGCAGCCATACTAGTAGGTGCAGGAGTTAACATCTTTCTCCAATAACTAAAATTACAGATTTATACAGAATCATTATGTTAACACAGTTTTTGTTCATCGAACAACAATTAACCATATTCTGATCACGCTTCTTTCAATCCCATACTCCGCACAGCGATCTCATGATATTTAAGTCGCCGTGCGAAGCTGTTTATTTGAAAACCAATACAACACATACCCATAGAGTACGGTTACAATTAGTATAGCAGACGATTTTTCAAAATAAGGGCTTAGAGAGAGAGAGATTATGATAGCACATCAATAACTACATGAAATTGTGAAACTGCAGTTTTAATAGCAAGAGCAGGAGTTGACATCTTTCTCCATTAATAAAATTTTCAGAGTTATAGTGAATCCTTTTTCAGATAGTTCTTGTTCATCGAACGAAATGTATCCATATTCTGAGGTTCATATTACAATGCTACCTATTAAAACCGCAACACCAGGAAGGAAAGCAGGTAGCAAAACTTAACTCATTAAGCATATATTGCATTGTAAGAAAAAAAATAAGATTAAATTTGTGGACAATATGATGTTATACAGTGTTTGAAATTAGATCACATAGCAACCACCTCACTGATAGCTTAAATAGTTCTAAGCCAGTTAGGTCTAAAGCAGGGACGTAGCTACCACTGCATCAGTCGTACAGTCGGTCGAAAAAATAGCTGAGCACCGTGACCCTTTTAAAAAATGATTGAAAATGGAAAACGACCTTTTTTGAATTGAAAACCATCTCATTTGAAATTAATGAACAAACAATTTTTTTCAGATTTCTTCCAAAAATATTTTTTCACGGGGCGAAAGAAAAATTTTCATTCCATCCCAAAGAGACGATTTAGACCGGGGTCATCCACAAATGAAATGTAGGAATCTGGAAGGGACTATCGACAAATGAAATTCGTGACATATCAAATGAAATGTATGCAACTTGGTGAGAAAACGGGGGATGCCAACTCAACGAGACAAGCCCTCCAATCTTGGTGTGAAAAGCAAGGAACAAGAGCCACCTCAACGAGACAAGCTCTCCATTCTTGGTGTGAAAAACCGACGACCATTATCAACAGGTATAAGTCTCATTTATATTTGATGCATTCCAATCTTGGTGTACAAATGGACCCGAAAAAAAGGGGGACCGAGTCGACTCGATCCCCCGATTTTCGGATTTGAAGATTTTGGTCAAAAACATTTACCGATAAGACTGCCAGAATCTGAGAATATGAATCACTTTAAATCCTGACAGTCTTGACGAAAAACATTTAGCATGCTCCATGACAATATGACTGATTTAAGGCTGCCTGCTAATGGCCTTTTATACTCTGATAAAGTCACGTGAAACGATTCCTATTGGCTGATGCACATGTTGCGATGCAGCACAAGTTTTAAAAAAGATGCCTTCCAACGTTGGCATAGTGTGTGTCTTGAAAAAGGGGGGACCGAGTCGACTCTTGTGTCGCCTCGCTCTCCTCTTTTTTCGGTAAAAAATTTTTTTTTTGCACTCACTCTACCAGATGGGCCGTCTGTTTTTTGCATTCAGCCTGCAGCTTGTTAAAATGCTGTAGGTATCGCGCAAATCGATACGATTTCACCATGGTGCACTCGGAAATGTCAAAATTCTCGTGCACCTCATCGTGCAGGTGGTCAGGCAGGGTGCGGTCATTCAAATCCCTAAAATGGGACAGCGTTTCCAAGTTGATGGTGAAAAGTCCCAGCTTTTCAAAAATGTTTCGCTGGTCGGATACCTTGACGACGATGAAGCCTCTGTTTCCTCGGGCCAGGTGACAAAACTTGCCCCTGACGCAGAAAGACAGGTATTCCAGAGGCACGGATCCGGGCAGGTGGCTTTTCAGCCTGAACCGTTCGTTAATGTACCGGTTGGATCGACCGTCTTTGGAGGTTGTAAGGAGGTTGGAGTGATCCACCGTGATGCAAATCACTTCTGGGTCCTTGCCATCCTCCGGAATGCTGGCAATGGACAATTCGACCGGGATAGGTTTGCCACCATGATGAAACAGGTTGGCGTGGGCGAAAAAGGCTAGAGGAGACATACTGCTGTGCAGAGTGAGAATGTCTCTGGCGGCTGAGCGCTCACCTTTTATACTCTGTTGGATCACGTAAATCGATTCCTATTGGCTGATGCTTTCCAATCTTGAATCTGTGACATTTTATGGATACTTTTTGATACTACAGTCGGTCGAAAAAATAGCTGAGCACCGTGACCCTTTTAAAAAATGATTGAAAATGGAAAACGACCTTTTTTGAATTGAAAACCATCTCATTTGAACCATCTCATTTGAAATGGAAAACGACCTTTTTTGAAATTAAAAACGACCTTTTTTGAAATTAAAA
>BMAV01000452.1:0-16308 GCA_019973955.1 Trichonephila inaurata madagascariensis
TAAAAAATTTTTTTTATTACTTTTTTGTTTTCATTTAGTATTTTTTACCGTTATTTTTTTGCTTTTGAGCAAATGCACGACTTTTTTCGAACTTTTTTTTATAATATTCAAAGAACTAAAAATAAACTTTTTTTCAGTTTAAATTTTTGTTTTAAAACCCAAACCTCTTGAAAAAACATTCACGAAACAAATTTTAATTTTGTTTATTTAAAAAATAGAAAAATGGCGTAAAACCCAAACCTATACCTTCAAACGCATTTTTTAATTTTTTTAAACCCAAAATTTTTTAACCCCCCCTTTTTACGAAAAAATCAAAATGTACTGGGGAATGCTCTCATATTTTAAGTTGATTTATTAGAGGTGTTATCCCAGACTTTTGAAAAAAATTATACTTCTAACACAACAACTGTTATATCTCATCAGGCAGTCAAACAGTATTAGTAAAAGTAATAGTAACAGTAGAAGTAAAAAAAATTTTTTTGCTCGTATGTTTTGTTATTTTTAAACTTATTGCTTTTGTACCCGGCGTATAATGCGCACCCTTAAGTCTCGATTTTATTTTTTGTGTTAAAAGTGCGCTTTATACGTCGGATTTTACGGTAATTAATTTGCTGAACTCTTATCCTAAGAAACATAATAAAAATATCCCTTGCCTGCAGGTAACAAAACAATAACCATTTTAACAGACGAAGAACAATAAATTCAAAGAGCAATTAAACTAATTCACGAGATAGCAATTAATTTACGAACTAACAATTAATTCACAGGCCAACAAATAAATCACGAGCTAACAAATAATCCTAAATCCAAGATTATTTTTTAGTTTTGGGAAACCTCGGCAAAATTAAACCCCAGGTACAGGTTCATATCTTGAGAGCTCGAGCCTCTCAGGAGGAAAAGGAGTCAAAATTAACTGCAGCGTTGGTACCCCCATAGGGTGCCCACTAAAAAAAGTTCCGGGGAAAATTATGGGTCTGCAATGGTAAAACCCCAATCTGCAGCCCATTAGAAATAAAAGAAAAGTATTTCAAACTTTAAATCATATATTAATCTTAATCTTATATCATAACAAGAGAGGGTATGTCCTTTGCTCTTGTGCTTGCGAAAAAAATTACGACGTTCATTTCCATCTTCTTTTTTTTCCACCTTGGGGAAAAATTCTTTTTACAAAATCAATCGTTTTCTTTAATTCTTAGAATATCTGCAAAAACAATTCGGGAGATGAACATGAACCGTTTAGAAGTAAAACTGATAGACAGCAGTAAAATCATATGGAATAACCCAACGTGTAAGAGCAAGCCTAATAAAAATACTTTATTCAAAATTCCTTTTCCAATTTTTTTTCCCCCTCCTTTTTTTTATACCCATATAATAAAAAACAAATTTAAGAAAATTTGGTATCCCATTTGGGAAACCCTGATTTTTAAAAAATAAAAATGGTTTTTATGATATTTATTATTTGATTAGAATAAGTGTATCAATTGATGGACATTTTTAAAAAAATTATTTAAATAAAATTTTTCCCAAAAAATTTAAATTAGAATAATCTTTTTAAAATGTTCTCCTTTTGTGAAAAAGGGTTCTATTATAAAATTTTTGCCTGTAAAAAGCTCAGACCCTGTACAGAGGCTCAACTAGATTTTGAAAAATTATTTATTTTCAGAGTAACAACCATTTGAAATATATATATAATTATCGGCGTTTTTTTCTTAAAATTGCTCCCTTCTGTTGCCGTAAAACATGGATAAACCCACACTTCTAAGTTATATATTTCAAACATTCTAGTGGAGCCTCTGTAGAGAGGTCTGAGTTATATACAGGCAAAATGTTATTATAATAGAAGCATTTTTCACAAAAGAACATTTCGAAAAAAAATTATTCTAAGTTAATTTTTGCCAAATATTTATTTAAAAAATTTTATCAAAATATCCTTAAAACAGTTGTATACATGTATTCTAATCTAATGACACTAAATATCATGAAATTTCATTTATTCCTTTAAAATCATGGTTCATATCATTCTGATACCTTAAAACTACATATACCAAAACAGTATGGAAAGTATTCAGACATAAAGAACTTTAAAAAATTCACATTTTTTTTAAAGTATTGGACACACTGGCGTAGCCGGTCCTAAGTGGCCTGTATCAAAATTTTCTTGTGTACCCCTTTTTGAGTCCCTTTAAAATTTCGAGATTTTTTTGCTGTTGTTGAGAACCCTGTAGCCGAGTGGTATAGGTATCGGATCGTGGCTGGCTTTATCACTATAGTTCGAACCCAGTACCACTAAAGACCCGCCGTGTAGGGCAGCGATGCACGCTAAATCTGTCGAGAGATGAAACGTCCTCCCGTTGGTGTGGTATGGTAGTTAGGTAAGGGGGTGCCAGCTCAGATGTCGTCCACGTCACTTGCCCATGGTTCAAAATTACGTGGTCCTTCGGCAAAAGCCCTCGTGTAGCTGAACAGTGCGACGTTAATATTCACTCAGTACAGAGGACCCTGTAGCTTGGGGGACACCGTATCATTGATACGGCTGATACGGTGGTAGGTATCCGTAGAATTCAAAGTTCACTTTAGACTTATACTTGTCGTTATACTCATAAAAATGTGGGTAACCTTTAAACTTTGATGATTGAGTAAATATGTCCAAATATTAAAATTCTTGAAAAATTTTTTTTTAAATCTTATGTTATGCGTGTATTTTTAACCCTTAACTTCCCACTGTTGCCTTTCTGCAACATATGATTTATTTTAATTTAACAGACTCAATATTTTTTTTAATTACCTGCAAATCACTTATCTGAGAAAAAAAGATTACTGCAACGAAATACATGCTAATTTTGTCACTAGATAGAAGTACATTTTTTCAAGAAATCACAACAATTATAAAAATCTCTGATGCCTCAAGAAAACTGTGTTTTTGCTATATAAAGAATCCATTACATTTTATGCTTCCTCTTGTTTATTGACGAAATAAATTACCAGGTAAGAAATTTAAACATTTTATGATGAATAATGAAACCTCATATAAAAAAAAGTTTTGTAATTTACAGCACTACTCCCTTTTATTGTGCAACAAAAAAAAAAATGACTGAAATTCAATTTAAACAAGCCTAATTTTTTTTATATATTTTTCCCTTTTAATATTACTTGAGAACCAGCTGATATAATTTTTTCATAGAAATTTAAAAAATTAGGAAGTTAAGGGTTAAATCAATTGTATTTTTTTTACAAAGATATTGTTTATTATTGCAGACAAATATGTGCATTTTAAGAGAAAGTTTCTGGGAAAAGTAAAAGTAGGCAACAGCGAAGTTGGAAACATGTGATTGCATTTATCATGTGACAATGACGCTGCATGAATTTAGCCCATTAAAAAGGAATAGATATCTTATTTAACCCCTTAACCACCGACGGCGTTTATATACGTCTCGCTCAACCGGTTTAAATGTCCCAGACGTATATATACGTCTTTCTGAAATACGATCCTTTTCTTTGCGCTGCTTTCAGTAAAATTATTACGAGCGCTTTGGAATTTAATAAAATATCCTTAACAGTGTTTACGAAGGATTTGCTTATTTCAAAGAAAAAATTTTCTTTTTTATCCTTTCCTTTTTCCCCCTTAAAACCCCATCGCGTACCTTTACGAAAAAGGTGGCACGGGGCAAATTTTTAAATTTAATCGGCCTTTAAGGGGTTAAGCGTTTTCTTTTTGAAAATGAAAACTCCTTTTAAATTCAAAAAAAAACTCTTTTCAAAATAATTCATATTCGATACTTTAATCACAGTAAATGTGTAATTGGGCCGAAATTTAATAAACCTTACTTTCGATGAATTCTATTTAATATATTTAACATAAGCATGTACTAGGACGGTCAAGGATACATCATTTTATTTGAAATACGACTGATTTCATTTTCTTTTTACATTTGGTATCCGACTACGTTCAGAACCGTGATTTTAAAAAGGCATATAAATGGATAATTTTCATGATATTTAGTGTCACTTCGATTAGAATCAGTGGCGCACAAGGGGGGGGGCCTGGGGCCCGGCCCCCCCTTTAAAACCCTTGATTTTTTTTTCCGATTGATTATAATTCAAAGTATATACGTAAAATTTAATTTTTTTTTTTAAATTTTATTAATTAAATAATTATTTATTCAATAATTAGTTTTAATTTTTTTTCCCAAAAATCAAAAATCAAAAGAAGCATAAACAAGATTTGGGGAACTTTCAACCCCTTGAAAAATTCCTGTGCGCTACTGATTAAATTAATGTATAAAATTGTTTTAAGAATGTTATGTCTATAAAAAATTATTTAAATGCAATATTTTAGCAAATAATTAACTCAGAAGGACCTATTTTGAAAACGTTCTCCTTTTATAAAAAAAAAATGCTTCTATAATAATAATATATAAAGTAAAAATTTCTCTTGAGGGCTTAAACTGCAATTTTTTGAAAAATTTACATTATCTTCAGAGTTTCTACCCATTGAAATATAATTATCGGCGTTTTTTTTTTAAAATATCTTCCCCCTTTGTAAAAAGGATAAATCCACTTCTAAGCCCCAATTTCAAATATTTTATTTCAGGCTTTAAAAAGAGGGTTGAGCTTATACGGCAAAAAATTATTATTTAGAATCATTTTTCCATAAAGGGGGAATGTTTTAAAAAAAAATTCTATGTTCATTTTTTGTCAAAATATTGTATTTAAATAATTTTTTATTGTAATAATATTCTTAAAACAATTGTATACACGTATTCTAATCTAAGTGACATTAAATATCATAAATGTTATCCATTGATACGTTTTTGCAAAATCACGGTTCTGAACACTTTAGACCTTACCTTATACCAGATACCTTAAAAAAAAAATCTCCGGACTCCCGTTCAACAAAAAAAAATCACCCCTTTTCTCCTCTTTCTTTCCAGAACTTTCCTGAGTGAAACCTCCCATCCCACCTACAAGGTTCATTAGATCACCGTTATTATTATTGTTCATTACCACACTTAAAGTGTAATTGAGACGATCCTTGGACTGGTCATGGCCCTTTTCCGAAAAACGGGTCAAGGGTGGACCTCAGTGACCGGCAGCCACTTTCTGCGTCATTTGATTCCCTTCCTCCCTGTCTCGATTAAGTGAATTTCGTCTCGTCTCTTAATTCGAGCGTTGTGTTACGCGATGCTCTAATTCCATCGCGCTTCAAGTATGTCCTCACTCATTAGGATCGAGGTAGCACAATCCTGTAATGATTACTCCTTTCGTCTTACCGTGTCCTGGTTACGGGGATTTTTGTGGGGGAGCCAAGACAGTTTTAGAAAATGGTACACCACACCTGTGGGGTTGAGAGGGATGAATGTAGGTGAAATTTCATAACATGGACTGTTTAGATCGATCTAATACAGAATGGGGTTGAAAGGATGGCTTTCTCTTGTTCAGTTCCAACTATTAGTTCACTCTCTCCATATATATATATATATATCGGTGGCGCACACAAGGGGGGGTCATTGGGGTCCGGACACGCCCCCCAAAGCCCTTGATTTTTTTCCGATTGGTTATAATTCTAAGTATATAAAAAATTTAATTAAATATTTAATTAAATTTAATTAAATATTTGTTATTAATGATTAATTTTATTAATTAATGCCAATTATTTATTCAATAATTAGTTTTTTACTGTGTTTTGTTCCTGAAAATCGACAAAATCAAAAATAGCATGATACAAGAATTGTGAACTTTCAACCCCGGCCCCCCCCCCCTTGAAAAATTCCTGTGGGCGCTACTGATATATATATATGTATACGTCCATAAATATATATATACACAGATAGCTATAGAACCTAAGTATAACTATTCAAGATAGGAAATATTAGTAGCCAACCTTCACTTGTAATTTGTCTATACAATGTGCCAAGGGGAAATGAAGATATATATATATATATAGTCAGTAGCGCACACAGGAATTTTTAGGGGTCCGAAGGTCAAGATCACCATTTCTTTATCATGCTTCATTTTCGATTTTCGAAACTCAAATACGTAAAACTAATTATTGAATAAATAATTAGTATTAATTAATAAATTAATCATTAATAATAAATACTTAGTTAAATTTTACGTACTACATAGAATCAGTGGTGCACACAAGGGAGGGGTCCTGGGGGTCCGGACCCCTTCCCCAAAGCCCTTTATTTTTTTCCGATTGATTATAATTCTAAGTATATAGTATGTAAAATTTAACTAAGTATTTGTTATTAATGATTAATTTTATTAATTAATGCTAATTATTTATTCAATAATTAATTTTTACTGTGTTTTGTTCCCGAAAATCAACAAAATCAAAAGGAGCATGATGCAAGATTGGTGGAAAAAATGGAAAAAATGTGTGCATAATTTATGTGTGCATTTTGCTTTTACTTATTTTTTAAAGAACTTAAAGTTATAAAATTACGAACATTAAAAATTAATCAAATAGATCTAACGTTTGAAAACACTACACGCGATGTTTTCTTGAAAGGTTTTGAAAAGCAAAATTTTTTTTTTTTTTAATATTTTTAAACTGTACAGATTTTAACCGTTCTAAAAATATACCTTCCTTTAACCTCTAGGGTAATTAGAAGCCCTTAAAACCTATTTTTAAATAATCGTTGAAACTGGGTCACGCCCATTTTAAAGACGAAAAATGTAAACGAAATACTTCGTTTTTGCTTAAAAGTTTAACATCTGATATAAACGAAAACATTCATCTTTTATTGTAAATTGAGCCTTTTTTTTTTAATTTCTAGCCTATTAGAGAGGTCTCGCTGTATCAATTTATCTCAAATGTTCACACATTAAAATCAATTTATCTCAAAATGTGAATTTTGATGTTCGATATACCTTTTCTGAGAAACTACTGTTTACAGGTATATAAGTTTTTTATGATACATTTAAAACGATGTTTCATATGTACTGAAATGAGCTTTTTGTAAAAAACTCAAAAATTTACTTTTTTGAAAAATTTTTATGTGAAAAATGGGTCAAATTTCGCAATGTTTGATAAAATATTTCATAAACTATTAAAAAATTCAAAATTAGCTAAAAGCTTATTTTTGTGTAATGAGAAAAGTGTACTTTAATTGTATATAAAAAATTTCAAGCATGTACATATAACAGATTTTGAGAAAAGGTACATCGAAAACAGCCAATTTAACATTGTCAGTATATATAGGGAAAGGTTTTCAACTCCCTTTAACAACTTTTAAAACATTTGCAAACGATTGCAGAATTTAATAAGGTCACAAAATAGGATAATCTAATTTGTTGAAAATGGATCCAAGACCCCCCTCCCTTCCCCAATGGGTTACATTTCGAATCTAAGAAATAGGAAGAACACTCTTATACTTAAATAACTTAATGTTTCAACATCAGCTGCTGAAATGTGTTTTAGAAAAATTGCTATATATATATATATATATATATATATATATATATATTTAATTGAGTTTCAACAAATTGAAACGAAATTTTAAAATACAGGTCATGATTAATATTTATTAGAAGTATTATTAAAATTATTACAATTAAAACTGGTGACTTATATTATCACGGAATCTGTTTAATTTTAATAATTCTCCAATTTAATCTTTATAGTTATTGCAAAAGTATTTTCTAGTAAAATACTCTAGTTTACTGTTCAATAAAAAATTCTGAATAATCTTTGTTTCAAAAGCTCTACTATAGCAAAACACTGTGTAGTTTTAATCCGGAACATTACAATTAATTTCCAGTAAAACTGTCGTTTATATCTCTGTTATTGTTTCTTCCAATGCTATATTTATAAACAAACAAACAAAAATCAATCCACTGTTTTGAAACAAACAAACAAAAAAAAATCCATAAAAAAAAAAGAATTTTCTTATTTTTATCACGTGATTTCATTTGTTTCAGTTTTATCTAAATCTTATCATATTCACTTCTTTTCCCATTGTTACAATTTTTTCTGGAAAATACTTGAGATATTAGACATTATTCTTTTGTTTATCAGAATAATATTTCTTTTGATGATATAATTTTTTTAAAAATGAAACGAATATACAACAATGATAAAATTGATATAATAGAGCCAAACTAAATGCGTTAACTTAAATAACTCAAAAACATTTTTAGATAGTCTTCACAAAATATTATCACAACTCGTTTCATCTAAATATTATAAAATGAGATATATTTGACATTTTAAGGTATCCGACTACGTTCGGAACCGGGATTTTAAAAAAGCGCATAAATGGATAATTTTCATGATATTTAGTGTCACTCAGATTAGAATACATGCATAAAATTGTTTAGAGACATTTTGACAAACAAAATTATTTAAATACAATATTTCGGCAAAAAATTAACTTACAATAATCTTTTTTCAAAATGTTCTCCTTTTGTGAAAAATGCTTCAATTGTAATAATATTTTGCTGTATATAGCTCAGACCTTTTTATAGAGGCTCAACTATGATTTTTGAAAAATTCACATTATTTTCAGAGTTACAACCAAGTAAAATAATGATCGGCGTTTTTTTCTTAAAATTGCTCCCCTCTGTTGTCGTAAAATATGGATAAACCCACTTCTAAGGTATATATTTCAAAAATTCTAGTTGAGCCTCTGTAGAGAGATCTGAGCTATATACTGGCAAAATATTATTATAATAGAAGCATTTTTCACAAAAGGAGAACATTTTGAAAAAAAAATTATTCTAAGTTAATTTTTTGCCAAAATATTGTATTTAAATAAATTTTTTTTCTCAAAATGCCGTTAAAACAATTGTATACATGTATTTTAATCCAAGTGACACTAAATATCATGAAAATTATTCATTTATGCGCTTTTGCAAAATCACGGTTCCGAACGTAGTCGGATACCTTAAGACTGAAATAAAACACATACTTCCTATCTATTACTTATGCTGAAAAGCCAAAAATTAAATCATACGAGGAAAGATTAAAATACGATAATATTTATCAATATTTAAAAAAGTTACAGGAAAAATATAATAAATAATTAGCTTCTAAAAATTAAATAATTAGCGTTTATTTACTCTTATACTTCATATCTGGTGCAATAATAAATCTGGTACGTAGATATGTATTCTTGGAAGTATTTAATAAAAATCAATGAAGCAAAAACATTTACGAGAACCTAATGGAATTTAATACAAAATTTTCCAAGTTTTTTGAAAACAATACATTTATAGAATTTTTGGAAAATAATTTGTTCTTTTCCTTACATTGTCTTTTTTAGCATCAAATTGTCAACAAATTATTCGATGTCCATTTTGTTATTCATTTCACCATTGGAATATGCGTCTAAGTAACTGCGCATACTTTTCATGACGTTCCTCATTTCGGATGATGTGGGAATAGGTGCTGGATTTTTTATCATTTTCATCATCCGAATGTGCCTCACCAGTAGCGCACACAAAAATTTTTCAAGGGAGGGGTCCAGGGTCGAAAGTCCCCCATTTTGGTATAATGCTCAAATACGTCACCCAACATATTCTTTTGATTTTGTCGATTTTCGGGAACAAAAACATTACAAAATTAATTATTGAATAAATAATCAGCATTAATTGATGAACCTAATTATTAATAACAAATATATTGTTACGAATTTTGTGTAAATAGTGTAAATAATTTGTATTTGTTTAATGCATTTATATTACTCTATGTTATGTTTATTTCATGTTAAAATTGTACCATTCACAAGCAATGCCGACCCTTATGTTATAATGGCGATCCCATGAGAACTTGGCGAAATCTTGGCGGTAGAGCCAAGTTGGCATCATTTTTGGCGACCAAGTTGGCGGTCAATTTGGCGACTTTGGCGACCATGTTGGCGAGTTCGGAACCCTCGGGAATCTTCTAGAAAGTAGTAGATCTCTCCACTAGTGTCACGTTCAATGACACGAGCTGTTATATTTCTGGAAGTTTCTATCGCGCTTATAAATGAGAGGCTCGCCAGGTCGGCGAGGAGTCTGGATTAAACCAGCGAGTAGAGAAGATTGTTTTGATTAACTCGGCTGTGCTTGTGAATAATCTTTACTTACGTGTATTTTTAAACACTGTTATTGTGTTTGATTGCTGTTGAAGGTGTGAAGACCTTTGGATATTTACTCTGTGAATATCGCTGCTGAATCCTGTATTTAAAGGATTGGATTTGTGATAGTAAATTCGCATCGCTCTTAAAGAACTATTTATTTTCTTTGTGATTGTTTTGCATAAAATCCCCGAACCCTCGGATCTACGTAACAATATAATTAAAATTTAAGTAATATATACATAGGATTATAATCAATCGAAAAAAAATCATGGGCTATGGGGGAGGTCCGAACCCCTAGGACACCACTTGTGTGCACCACATTGATATTTTGTTAGCTTTGAACAGACTCCAAAATGTCTTTGTCTGTCAAAATTTAGGCTGTACATCATCATCAGCTACTGCAATGAATTCTTCTGATAATAGAATAGGGCAGCCCAATCCGCGGCTGGTGTTTTCCATGTTTTGCTCATTCCCAGAAAAAAAAAATTTTCGTTAATGTATTAAGAGAAAATGAATTAAAAGTAAAAAAACTTTTTTAAAAACAAGCTTTTATTTAAATGCTCTAAAAAGAATAAAATATAAACTTTTCTTTTAAAACTTTTTTTGCTATCAACTTATAAAGTCGTTACACAATTTATGATATGAAAGCTTGTCGCGAGATTTAAGTACTCGTATTTACTTAGTTTGAAATTTTTAAAAATTAAAATCAATCAGATCAAGTTATTTAATTTGTTTGTTTATCTACACAGATAAATCTCGCGACAAACTTTTATATCATAAATTGTGTAACGGCTTTATAAGTTGATAGCAAAAAAAAGTTTTAAAAGAAAAGTTTATTATCTTTTCGAGCATTTAAATAAAAGCTTGTTAAAAGTTTACTTTTAATTATTTTACTTTTAGATTATCGCTGGACAGAGGTTTCTCAGTCTGTTAATCTCATCAACGCATGATTGTTGCAAAGTCGTTTACCGGTTAATTTTGAACAGTCCAACTAAGGGGTAATCAACCTTTTTTCCCGCCAAGCCACATAAATATGATAGATATTTCTCTCGGGCCGCAACAAGAGGATAATGGGAAGAGGGAAAAACACTGTTAGACCAAAGCAACATTGGACAATGCAAAATTAATTAAAATATTAAAACATTTTTTTTTTTTTTTTTTTTTTTTTTGCTTTTACTATAATACTATGTTAAAAACGAAAAACAGAATTTTTTTTTTAAATCCGTAATTTTAAACCTATTTTTCAATTCTTTTGTGCAAAATTTGAAAAATACTATTCTACAAACGAAAAAATATTTTCGTGCGATTATACAATCATGGACAAATAAATTAATGCACAAAGATGGAGTAGTCAAATGGAAACGAAATTTTACATATGTAATGATAACTTAGATATAAATAATTGATTAGAAAATCAAAGAAAAAGGATCAATTATTTCAGAGAAAAAGGCAAAAGAACGGAGGATTTAATACCCTGTTGAACCCCCTCTAGAGTCGAATGCACGAGGCGATACGATCGAGCATTGAGGCATACAAGCTCTGTATGATGTCTTGAGACTATTCATTCCATATTTGATGTATCCTTGCCTCTACTTCGTTCAAAATCATGGGATGCCCAACTCGCCGTCCCAAATTATCCCAGATATGCTTGATTGGAGATAAATATGGGGATCGGGCAGGCCAAGGAAGGGTAGTAATAGTGCGGAGACAGTCTTGTGACATCCTTGCCATGTGAGGCAGAGCATTGTCTTGTTGAAAAACGGCTCCTGGGAGCCGTTGCATGAATGGCAACACATGTGGTGAACATACCACTGGAATGGCCACATGAATGGCCACTGAACATACCACATGAATGGCAACACATGAACATACCACTGGGCTATCATGTTACCACGGATCAATGGTAGGGGTGACCCTGTATTGTAGCCAATGGCACCCCATACCATCACAGCAGCTGTGGGAGCGATGTGTCGCTGTAAAGCAAAGGCAGGATTGTGGCGTTCACCACGGGGTCTCCACACACGAACACGATTGTCATCACTGCTGAGATTGAATCTGGATTTGTCGCTAAAGCAGACCTGGTTCTATTCCGCTGCAGTCCAGTTTCCTAGTGCCCGGCACCAGTCCAAACGGAGGCTTCGATAGTTGGGTGTCAAGGGCAGCCCACGTAATGGATGCGGCGATCCAAAATGTCCTTCAGCCAGGTGCCTTCGTATGTTTCGAGAAGACACAGGGGCCCCTAGTGAAGGTGCAACCTGTGCCTGGATGGCGGTCGATGAAGCAGTTAGCTGTACGCGTACATTTCTAACGATGTGGTGGTCTTCTCGATGACTGGTCTGGCGAGGGCGTCCTGAGCCTGGTCTTCGTGTAAATGACATCTCTCGGATCTACTAGTCCCAACACCTCCTCACAACACAATCAGAGCGGATTAATTGACGAGCTACTTGCCTAGCTGACCACCCAGCATTCAACATGCTGATGATTCCACCTCCCCACCGCTTTCAAACTGCGGTAGCTGCTCATATTATCCTCGAAAACGGCGTAATGACATGTTTACCTCTTCTCTTCCATTGTAAACGATTCAGCACACTCAAACAAGCTTTGTTTTTGGTTACCTGTTTTACACTCCACCTGTCAAGCTGTTTAAGAATCGGTGAATGTTCACTTACTCGAGAGCTCTGATAGCGAGAGGGGAAGGGGAATTTCCATGACAATATATGCATTTAAAAATGTTCGCGCAACGCCAGGGGAAGCTGTCTGACAAAGAAAAGCGAAAAATTTCGGGAAAAAGGGAATTTTAAGTTATACAATCGGTAGAAGTCCGAGAAACGCCGGGCTAAGCGGAGAGGGGGGGGGAAGTCATTTTGAAAAAGAGTATTAGAAGTGCTAATTTTGTGATGGAAAGGGAAAATTTATAAAAGTAGTAGTAGTAGTAGTAATTTATAAAAGTAAGTTAGTCTTTTTAACTAACTGCGATATCGGAATATAAATTGTCAAAACATGCTGTGACGTCTTCGATTGGGGTGAACCCCACCCCTCTATTCATCTGGAGTTTTATGGCCGCAAACAGACGTTGGGTGACCAGAGCAGGTGGCCATGGGGTCTGTTTTTTGTCTGGCCCCGACAAGCGCAGACATCGGGTCTGAATTTACAATGGCTAAAAAATGCCGGTGACAAGAGAATAGGGGTATGAGGCCCAGGTGGTGAGATGAATGGAAATTTCAGATGTTGGGTGGAATTTTGGGTCCCTTGATTCCAGACAGACGAGGAAGGGGTTTGCCGCGCAAAAAGGGGGGGACGAAAGTGGCCCGGGGAAAGAGGGGGAAACTTTTGACCGCCAAAGGGACGAGGGGCGGGGGGTGGACCCGCCCCCGGGTTTAAAAGGGGGGAATTTTGGGGGAAAAACAGAGAAGAAAGGATGGAGGGGGGAGAGGAAAAAACTTGGGGGAGCCCTGGGTGGAAACAGGGAAAAGCCCTGGATGGGGGAAACTGGGGAAGGGCCCGAAAAACGGGATTGTCGAGTGCCTTTTTGGAATAAGGATTGAACCCCGAAAATAGACGGTCCCCCCGGGGCTATTTATTGGCTTTTAGTAACATATGGCTATTAAATACGTTTAAATTTTAAAATGAGGTGTGACAAATTTTCTTGTGGTTAACTACTCACGACGTTACAATGCATATCCACCCAAACAAATGTATCAAATTTCGCTCAATCGGTTGAAGACATCAGCTTCAAAATTGAGTTGCAAGATTCCACCCGAACAAAATTTAAATTGATAGTTAAAAACAGCTTGTAAAATATAACATACTTTGTACGTATACAGAGTGGAAGTAATGTAAAATATCTCGTTGAAGAAATCAAACGAATTTCAAAAACATTTTACACGAAAATATAATAATGTAGGCGTGGGGTATCGATCCCCGTACCTCTATCATACTAAACGAGCCCTCTACCATCTGTGTTACGCCCATGGTCCAAACCTTTATAATTGTAAACATGATCACCTTAACACCTGAACTAGATCGTTACACTAACTAGGCCAATTAAAAGTGTTACGGGAGAAACTAGAATCGAGTAAATAGATATCATAGAATGTTTCAAAATAAATAGAAATAAATTGACAGATCTGCCTTTCTTAGTATTCCCTCTAGAACAGTAAAAGTATAACATACTTTGTACATATGCAGAGTGGAAGCATTGTAAAATATCTAGTTGTAAAAATCAAACGAATTTCAAAAATATTTTACACGAAAAATAATATAGAGGGCGGGGTATCGATCCCGTACCTCTCATCTAAGAGAGCGCTCTACCATCTGAGCTACGCCCCCGGTCAAACCTTTATTATTGTAAACATTCTCGCCTTAACACCTGAACAAGATTGCTATAGTAACTAGGTCGATATTTGAATATAAATAGTCAAAACATGCATTGTCATCCAAAATAAAAGTGTACACAAAAGTTCAGCTCAATCGGTTGAAGACATCAGCTTCAAAACTGAAATGCAAGATTCCACCCGAACAAATTACTATAGTTAATATCCTTTTAACTAATTGCGATATTGGAATATAAATGCTCAAAACATGCAATGTCATCCAACTAAACGTGTATACAAAATTTCAGCTCAATCGGTTCAAGACACCCAGCTTCAAAACTGAGTTGCAAGATTCCCCCCGAACAAATTACTGAAATTTAAATATTTTTTTAAATAAATGCGATATCGGAATATAAATTTTCAAAAATGCATTGTCATCCAAACTAGACTTAGGAAAAAAAGTTCAGCTCAATCGGTGAACACACCCCAGTTTCCCAAAAATTGAGTTGCCAAATTCCCCCCGAACAAATTACTGAAATTTAAATTTTTTTTAACTAATTGCGATATCGGAATATAAATTTTAAAAAACATGCATTGTCACCCAAACCAGACTTTTTAGAAAAAAGGGTTCAGCTCAATCGGTTGAAGACAGGGAGCTTAAAAATTTGAGTTGCAAGATTCCACCCGAACAAATTACTGTAATTAATATCTTTTTAATTAATTGCGATATCGGAATATAAATATTCAAAACATGCATTGTCATCCAAACCAGACGTTTAGACAAAAGTTCAGCTCAATCGGTTGAAGACATGAGCTTCAAAACTGAGTTGCAAGATTCCACCCGAACAAATTACTGTAATTAATATCTTTTTAACTAATTGCGATATCGGAATGTAAATAGTCAAAACATGCATTGTCATCCAAACCAGACGTTTAGACAAAAGTTCAGCTCAATCGGTTGAAGACATCAGCTTAAAAAAAACTGAGTTGCAAGTTTCCCACCCGAACAAATTACTGAAATTAATCCCTTTTTAACTAATTGCGATATCGGAATAAAAATATTCAAAACATGCATTGTCACCCAAACTAGACGTGAAAAATTTCATTTTGGTTGAAGATATCACCCTTAAAATTGGGGTTGAAAAATTTCCCAAACCGAACTTTTTTAAAAATGCAAGTTAAATAAAAGCTTGAAAAAATGCATAAAACACAAAAAGTAGTTTATTAGAGCCGTTGTATTATTTCGAACTAAAAAAAACCATATAAAAAGGGAAATATTTCGTCGTAAAGCGTTTTTTGCGTTAAAAAATGTTTCACCCGTATTTTCTTAGTTTAGGGTTTTTTATTTTTTTTGTGAAGTTGTGTTGTTATGTGTTTGACAGAGTGTGTATTTCTACCGCATCACAGCATGTTACGTTTCTGAGTCCATTTTCACATTATACAAATTTTCACTTCAAATTTTTATGAAGAAGTTTGTGTATTTGTACCCAGTAACACATAGTAAAAAAGGGTACGGTTGTAAAATATGTTAAATCTAGCAATGGAACCCAAAAATTTACGTAGGCAAATCGCATCGTAAAAAACAATCACGGGTTTTTAGCCAATCAGTTCATTTTGGACCCTCATAACAAAAATTGTGAGGGATTACCCCCCCCTGTCTTACCCGCCCATCTCTGTTCCACCTCAAAAATTGGGAGTGTTGGGAAGGGGGAAAAAATGAAAATCCGCTTGAAAAAAAGTTCCAACTTGTTTTGGAATTTAAATTAAAAAACAAATGCAAAAAAAAATCGTTAAAAAACATCAGTATTACAGAAATTGTGGGTTTAAAGATATATTTTTTAAATTAATCACATCTTAAAAGCATTTATACTCTTTAATACCTGTGAAAAAAGATTACAGTAAAAACAACAACTTGATAGAATTACATT
>BMAV01000453.1:0-10159 GCA_019973955.1 Trichonephila inaurata madagascariensis
AATTTTTGGGAAAAAAATAAATTTTTTAAAAAACCCCCATAAATTTTCGAATAAAACTTTTAAAATGGGAAAAATTTTTTTTTTTTTTTAAAATTGAAAAAAAGGTACACCCTAAATCAATTTTATAGGGTTTTTTTTTTCCCCATAAAATTGCATTAATTTAAATAACTCTAGAAAACTTTATATTTAAATATTAAATAGCAAAATAAAAAGTAAAATGTATTGTTAATATTAAAAATTTCTTAATAATATGTATAAAAACTGAAGGAGTATACTTAATAATTTTAAAATCAAATAACCTTTATCAAATTTTAAAGAAATATTTGTCCTCCTTAAAAGTTCTTTTAATATTTTAAAATTGATCTTTTAATCTCTATTTTCAGAGATGAACCAAACATGTTTCCAACATGTCGAAGAATGGTCTGAAACAAATATCTTAGCAAATAACAGTTTTACATGGTGTTTTTTGACTTTAACACTAGTAAATTGGGAAGATATTTAAAACTGTGTTGATCTTTTATCAAAAGAAATGCCTGATATTAAAATCGTTGACTCTGATTTGTTTGATGAAATTGGAAGACTGAATGTACATTTAAATTATAATAAATTGAAACAATTGCAACATCAACATGCTAAAATTGATAAAAGATGGGTGGAAATACTTAACCATTTAAAAAATGAACACATTCCATATTAAAATTTAGTTATTCTTTTTTTACGTTGTGCTGCCCTGGAAGCAATGAAGCAGTCGCAAGAGTTTTTTTTCAGTTGGTAATGATTTTTGTGAAATGACTAGTGAGAAATCAAAATTGAATGTTAATATATTTTCAACAG
The DNA here is from genome assembly GCA_019973955.1 of Trichonephila inaurata madagascariensis. NCBI lineage: Eukaryota > Metazoa > Arthropoda > Arachnida > Araneae > Nephilidae > Trichonephila > Trichonephila inaurata. The sequence goes on from BMAV01000453.1 coordinate 835, forward strand.
TGCTTACCGTAAAATTCAGTATGAAGGATATTTTTTGTCCGTACTTTCTAATATATCAAAAAATGAGACATTGAAAAAAATAATTCATTCAATGGGGTAAAACATAATAATTTAAGATAATAATTAAAAAGAATGTAAGTGTAATTACCGTATTTTTGTGTTTGAATTAATAAAACGTTTCATATATTTAAGTTGTAATTTTTTCTTAAATTTTTCGTCCTCTTTTTCATTGTAAAAAAATGGTCACCTTAATATTATCCATGAAAAATATTTATTACTGCATGTATCTATATGATAAATTTCATTTATAGCTTGTTATTAAATGTGAAAATGAACCGAAAGAAAAAACAAATTTGAATAATTTTGATTATTATATTCTGTTTAAAAAGGAGCTTTTGTAATGTTATTTTTACAAAAATATTTAAAAGAGTCCTTACTATAGTAATTAATATAAAGATTGGGGTTTATCGTTCAGAAAATTGTGCGTTGTTTACAACCCAAACTCAAAAACATAAAAAAAAAAAACACCTTCGATTTAAAAAAAGTATTTTACGATAATTTCTTTTTCAAAAAGGATTTTTGTATTTTCTCTCTCATTCTGACCCTCAGTAAGGCTTTTAAATTTTTTTTTCAAATTCATAAACTTCAAAGATATAAAATAAATGTCAGTTAACAACAACAAAAAAAAGTTCATTTAAAACTTCTGAAGTTCTCTTTGAAGAAACTTGCTGACAAAAGCACATTTCAATTAAGTTTACAAAAGAGAAAAATACTTGAAAGGAACAAGAAGGATCTGATTCTATGTTGGCTTTATTTGATGAAATTTCTCATCGCCAAATGGCGACAAATGGCAAACATATCCGGTGTTAGACAGTTCTCCCTTTCAGAATGGGTAGAACTTTTCTGCCGCCAACATCTCTCCTGAATTGTTGTTTTTGATTAGACGTTTTCGTACTAAACAAACGTGTGCGTGAAATATTATTTGAATAAACGTTCTTAGTACTTATTCGAAGAAATTCGTCGAACATTCTTAAGAAAAATAACTATATAAATTATGTGATTTAAAACTTTTAATTTAACATTCGATACACAGAAAAGTCATTTTTTAAATAATAACAACGTGTCTTTTTTGGACATGAGTTTTGTTTTTTAAGCTTCATCTTCCACAACTATGAGGTCAAAATTGAAGGTAGGTAAGAACTTAATTCTAAATTTTGCTTTTTAATACATATATTTAGAAAGTGAATTTACTTTATATTTTTGTCCAAGATAGAATTAAAAGAGTGAATATAGGCCATTAGTTGTTTTGGTAGAAATAAAAAGAAAATAATTCACTTGTTAAACATTTTGAGATTTTCTTTACTGTGTTAAATATTTTCTTTTTAAATAAACTGAACATTGAAACTTATAAAACAACATAAACAACATCAAAATAACTTTAATATATGCATTGAGAGGAATATTTAATTACTTATATAAAAAAAATACATTGATAAATATCTATTTATAAAATACACCTTGAAAAAATTTAAGTATTATGTATGGATTTTGTTTAATGCAGATGATAAAATTATTATCTCTGTTTAATATGCTTTTTCCTAATAGATTTGCAACAAAATTTTTTATAAAATATTTGTAGCAGATTCTTTGCCTAAAGTAATTAGGCGTTTATTAATAAATAGTATGTTATATTTGTGAAAAGCACATCTTGATATATATAAAATTTCATAATGATGGCAGATAAATTCTATGGATGACAGTAAATAAAAAGTTTTTCAATTATATTTTTATTCTTAAAGGTTATTTAACAAACTAAATTGATTCAACAAAATTGAAAATTCATTTATTTGTTTGAATTTGTGAATCTTTCACAAAGGAATTCTATGCCAACCATTTAGAAATGATTAACTAGTGAATTAATTTGATATCTTGAATTTAACTGAATTGACTAATATTAATTTCAGTTCTTTATAATGAAATATTTAGTTTGTCACCTTTTGTTGCATTTTCTAACTAGATACAGATTTTTTAGCGCACCATCATGCTACTAAATATGACATATTTTGTGCTATTTGCTTATGGATCTGCTCAAGCAAAAGTTATGATACAAGATGCAACGATGCAATAAAATATATATAAACACACGTCATATAGAATTTCTATTTAATTAAAAACATAACTATATGAGGTTAATTCGATGATATTTTTTATTTCATCTTGTTTCTTTTGCGAGCGTATTATTCGTTTTAGAGTTAACGCTAAAATTATTTATCCAAAGGAAAAATAAAGATCATTTTTATTTAATTTACTTTGAGAATCAATATGAATTTGACACATACTTTAAAATTAAAAAAAGTTGTTCAACTATTGTGATTGCTCTATTTAGATGTATAATCTCTAAATATGACGTTAAAAAATAATTCTCTTATTTTAAAAACTTACAGTTTTTATAAAATTATTATTCACTTTTAAAAACATTTTTGATATATTAGTTTATATTTATAGCATATTTAACCACAGCTGATACATATATAAGATCAAAATATAATAATAATAATATATAATAAATCATAATAATATGTTTTTTTAATTTAACAGTTTTTATATAATTGCTATTTATTTTTAAGAAACATATATTTTTGATAAAAGACTTAACAGTGATTGGAAATCCCATTCAAAGTACTTTTTAATATTTTGCATAAAAGTCGTACAGCATTTATCAATCAGTATTCCATTTTTGACTGAAATACTATTTCATCCATGTGTCACGGGTGAGTCAATTCATTTCATGTGGAAATATATATTCCCCTTAATACATGGAACATTCTTATCATCGCTCTCAAGTGTGGAATCTTTATTCAGTTACACTAAATTTGCTTGAATGAGTTCCTTCGATAAGTGTTTACATCTGGATCGATTTCCATTACTCTCACGTTGAAAAGCTGTAATGAACACTTAAAGTAAAATTGTGAGGGGTTACTTCCACTCTTTATTGAAATTTAGTTCCAGAGTGGCATCTTAGCAAACATATTTAAGTAGCGCACTAGCTTGAAGCATTTTTAAAGCATATTTTGTAAAAGCATCAGCAGATTTGATAAACCCTTTTATTGTAGTGTTGCGTGTTTTAAAAATCAAAATATGAAACAAAATATCATTCTTATTTTGTTTTAATTTTAAAATACTAAATTTGAAACTTTTCTCCAAATACATGCTGTTCATTTGGGATTCATGTAATGCTCTTTATCATCAGTTTCTAGATCATTCAAGCAAAAGAAAAATTATTTTTTAAGAAAATAATTGCTAAATGTTTATAAACAAAAATTTTAAAAAAATATAACTAACACAAGAATATTTTTGTGCTGGGGGTGTCATGAAACTCAATTACAAGCACAATTTTAGGATGTAAAGTGGTGAGAGATCATTTCACAATTCGGGAAAAATAAATAAAAAGTTTCATTTTCACTTGGTTAAGTGATGACTTGTATACTTTTTGAAAATATGGCCAAATTACAGGCTCATCCACATCTTTAAGTACCGTTCACTACATTTCACACACAATTTTGCCGTAATTTTTCATTAACATGATCTTACATAACTCAATTGACGCAACGTACAACTCAGCATCTCATGGGGGAGGCAAGATTCTGGGGACTGGAGCCTGACTTTGCAAAGGAGACCTAAAATTCTCACTACGCCACTGCATTACCTTGCTGTTAGTATAGTAATATACGAACTTTCTTATAACGAACTTCTATATTGCAAATTTTCTATATAGTGAACTTTTTTTCTGGAACCTTATTGAACGTTTCCCGATTTTCTTCGTAAAATAACCTCTCTATAGCAGAAGTGCATTTTCTATAAAACGAACTTTTCTTCTGTGATTAAATTTTTGTTCTCTCCCAATTTTCAAAGAAAGTATTTCTGAACATTCAAGTTATTCTCTCTTTAACTTACATTTTCGGTGGTATAAATCGTGTGAATTAGTTTTATTAGATCCTAACTCGCAAGAAACAATAATAGAGTTCTGGACGTTTCATCCACCTTTAACCCCATTTGTCCAGTTCACTAGAAACATCTTCTATGTCCTCTCTCACACTCAGTGAAGTTGTCCCACACGTGTTCTAGTTAAAACATAATGTAAGCTTAATATTGCTTGTATGCTTTAAAATTTAGAAAATGTCCTTAAAATTCATTAATTTTAATATAAAATTATTTTCTTAAAATTGAAAATACAGTTTATTCTTCGGCATTCTTTTTTCTTGCAGTCTTTCTTTCTTTTTTTTTTTATGGGTAAGGTATATAAAATAAACAAATATTAATTTTAAAAAGATGTGAATAATTACTTTGTTTAATACATAGTGTTTATTAATTTAAAAATTGTTTTATTGTGGTTTTATAAAAGAATTTCCTCAGTAAAAAACTCTATATAACGAATTTTCCATGTAACGAAACTTTTTCGGGATTTAGCGACTTCCATATATAAGAAGTCCGATATCTGTAAAAATGCTCGATTAGTTAAAAAGTAATGCAGTTAGGATTAGGGTTTGTCTTAACTTTGATGATCTATAAATGAAAAAAAACATAGCATGAATACAAATTATTTTAAAAGAGAATCCATTTAGATAAAAATCCATGGTACAACACGTACTTTCTATCCATAAACAATATTGCCATTTTTTTGTTTTGTTTGAAAAAACATCTTCACCCAAAACCAAATTCAAATTACGAAACAATGCTTTTGTGCACCCAACGATTCTGAGGAATGGCAAAACGAGAAAATGTATGGTAGTCAATAAAAAAAAAAGAACAGAGCGATAGAGAGGAATAATGACCTTTATCTAATATAAGTGAGACGAATAAAGACTTAGAAGGCAAGTGACTGTTACCAATCTGTGCAATTATATCCTCTTTGTTGTAACATTATCATTATGATGATGCTATTATTGCTGGTATGACTGCCTCTCTTTCATCCCTTTCCCATTTAATGTTGTTTCGGGACTCACTGTATACAATGTAATGTAAAAGTAAATTCACAGAAATACATATTTCGCAGATGTTGAATTTTTTTCCAGAAAACTCCTAAGTTTATCCCTTATGTGTCACTTTTTTGCCCAAAATGTTCCCAATAAAAAGGCACATTTTTTACTGCATATCACTAAGCATAATACTTAACAAAAGAGGAAAATAGAAGAATTTTATTTTAATTTTAAATTTTAAAGCTTTCACATAATATATTTTATAATTGAGGAACACAAAAAACCCTAAATGTTTGATTTTTATTAATACACTGCATGCTATGAAAAATGCTTCTTCTATCTTAAAAGAATTCATCTCCTACTTACTGAAAAATTTGACGTTCATAACTTTGCTTCAATTGGTTGAGAATTTTGTGTGTGTATGTGTGTGTGCATATATATATTGTTACGCGTTGATCGGGGTTCTAGGATGATATGCAAATCAGTCACGAAGTACGAGACACTTCTTTTAGAGCGATAACTTATTATCAGATATCCAATCCTTTAAATACAGGATTCAACAGCAATATTCGCAGAATAAATCTCAGATGGTCTTTTACACCTTCAGCAGCACTCAAACACAATGTCAGCGTTTAAAGCCACACGTATGTAAAAGATTATTCACAAGCATAGCCGAGCTAATCGGTAATCACACGATTAGAGGCAAGTTTACTAATCGCTAGTTGAAATAAGACGTCATTTCGACCAAGACCGCTCTCTATTTATAGACCGCTTTCAGGGGCTCACCTTACTTAGGTGGGTACGAGGTCACAATCCCGAGGTACCTAGTGACGCTGCTTTTCCAGGGGTTTACTATCTTTGGTAAGCACGGGTGTCCACGACCCGGGGTACCCCCCAGTGATCCTTCTCTGGTTTCGACCCTCCATCTTGTCATCCAATTTCTTCTTTCCCGTCAGACCACAGACCTATGAATGTTGGCGCAGTATAGCCAAAATGCCGCCATAAAACGCCACTCAACTCAACTCTATTTATAGACCCGGCTGAAACACAAAAGGAAAGATCCACTTACATACCATGGGCGTGTGACATTAGTAGTTTTGTTCACAAATTTCTGAAATCCCAGAGAGGGTCCAGACTTCCGCCTACATAGTCATCAATGTCGCATAAAATATGGACGCCAACGTTATAAATATGATGCCAACTTTATTCACATCGCCAGACCTCCCTAGTTAACCTTGAATCCCATTATATAACCTAAAAGATTTTGCAGCATTGTTTGTGAATATTACAATTTTAACATAAAATATAAATAATAACATTCAAATACAAATTTTTTACACTATTTACACAAAATTCATAACAATATATATATATATATATATATATATATATATATATATATATATATATATATATATATATATATATATATATGAACTTACAATTTAAAGCATGACGCAATACAAAGTCTTAAATTGGAGTAGAAACAGACATGATATCGGCTGTTTTGGATTATTTTTCGTGTTTTCATTTCTTCTCAAGCAAGAAATTACACATCGCATTTCCAATCCCTGTTCTTTATAGAATATTTTTAAGAAGCTAAATTCCTGTCTCCAAAGAAAAAAAAATCACGTTCATCACAAAGAAAAATTTCGGATGAGAAGTATTTCAGTGCCATGGACAAATTTCTTCGAAAGGCTTTGTTACTTTTCATTAATTATTTTGAGTATAGGAGTAACTTAATATTGGATATTTTTTTTATTTCTGTACTATCATCTTTTAAAAAAAGTGAATGAGTGTTAATTTATTTAACCTAAAGGTAACACGAGAGCTATTGGCGGAATGTCCAAAAAGCTCGCCTGGGGTTAGAGCTGCAAATCCCTGGGGAAACACAACCACCCTCCGTCTAATCTTTTTTCAAAAAAAAAAAAATGAAGGGGGAGAGGTTTTCACCTTTTTTCGGACCTAGATAAGGGAGTTAGGGAAAAAACACTGGCAGACCCAAATCAATCAACTGATCGCAAATAAAACGACACAAATTCATTTAATAATAGAAAGGCTAACGGTGCTAACCGTAAAAAGGGGAACAACGACGATAATCAAAAAGATTAGGAGACTATTAAACTCGACCCTTTATTTAACTATGATATAATCATTATCCATTTCCCAATCTAATATAAATTTTAACCTCTGAACAATCATTAAAGCGTTCTAAAAAGATCATTCACAATAATTCAATAATGATACCCCCAGTAACGATCTCACCTTTTTTCTAGTTTACCCCCCCCTCTCTATTCTACCCGAAAATTTCACATATATAAAAATTTAAAGGGTTTGGGATTATTGGGAACCTATTTTAAAAGAAACATAAATGGATTTTTTAATATATTTGGTGTCATTTAGAAAATACATATAAAAAATTGTTTTTAAATTTTGACAAAATTTTTTTTAAAAAATATTTCGGGAAAAATTAAATTAAAAAACTTTTTTTAAAGTTTTATTTTATAAAAGCTTTTTTTATAAAAAATTTTTGCCTTTATGCCCCCCTCTGCAGAGGTCAACTATGATTTTAGAAAAAATTCACGTTATTTTCAGAGTTGAACTAATTGAAAAAAGGGGTTTTTTTTTAAAATTGCTCCCCCCCGTTGTCGTAAAATGGATAAAAAACCATTTAAGTTATATATTTCAAACACTGTTGAGCCTTGTACCGAGGTCTGAGTATATACAGGCAAAAAATTTTATAATAGAAATTTTTCAAAAAGGGAAAAAATTTTTTTTAAAAGGGGATTCTATGTTCCTTTTTTTTCAAAATATTGCTTAAAAATTTTTTAAAAAATTTTTTATGCATTTTATAATCAAAAACACTAAATTAAAAATACTATCAATTTATACTCTTTTTCAAAATCAGCCCGAACAGTCCGGATACCTTTTTGCTATCCGATTTTCTTCCAAAGGGTTGGTTGTGAATAACTCGAATTGATAGCCCAAAGATTTCCAAGAAGATTAGGGGAAAAATCGCGAATAGATCCGTCACAAGTTCACATTTTAAGGAGTGGCTTTTAAAATTTCGAGCCCCCGTTTAATATATCAGCCTGACATTACAGACCCCCAAAATTTCAAACACCCTTCTCTGTCTCTCAACTCATGAATGAGTGATATAAAGGTTCCTCAATTATACTAAGAATACCTCTGCTATTTATGTACAGTCTTTACTTTCTTTTTTCCTTAGAGAAAAATAATAATCTCTGTAATTGCAAACAATATTAAAAAATAGAATTAATATTCTTGAACATTTTTTTAGAAAGTTTTTCGCGGGAGAGTTTAGGATCTAGTCTAGGATGCCACACTTTTCAATTTTTTCATGAGATCTTTCAGTTTGTAAGAGGGAAACTTTAACATTAACCCCTTACTTCTCGCTCCCGTCAAAATCACGGGGTGAGATTTCCTTTTCTATTTCTCTTGCCGGTGATATTTCCCGGCTAATAAGATTAAAACTGTCTTGTTTCTTTTGCCCGTAATCATGTTTATTTCTCACAAAATGGCAATACCAGATTTTAGCAGTTTAGAGATAATTATTTATTTTAATCTAGATTTGCCAAAAAAAACATATATGTTTTTTTAGCTCGTTACTTAGCCCTCTTTGTTAGATGGGTTTTGTTCACTGATAGTTTTTTATATATATATATATATATATATATATATATATATATATATATATGTTAATTTTACATTATGGAATTAGTTTGGGAAATGAATTGATTTTTCTTTGTATAAAGATATCTGAGATTGATTTTTTAAAATAAATGATTGTTTTGAAAGTTCGGTTAGTGAACCTGAAAGCAGTATGGGGGATTTGTCGTTACCTGTGATATTGGCTTTTTTTCACACTTTTAAATTTATTTTTGAAGAAAAAAATTACTTGTTTTTTATATTGCAAAATGTTAAAAAAATTTTCCCTTTTTTAAAGTTTTAAAAAAATGTTTTTTAGCTTTTTTTTTCTTTTTGAGAAAACCAAAATTCAGTCAAAAATAACCCTAAATTTGGCCTTTTTTTAAAAAAATAATTTTTTTTATTTAAAGTAAATTTTCCCAAAATTTAAAAATAAATATATATATTGAACATACACTTGATTTTAAATTATTTTCTTGAATAAAAAAATAGGCACTTTTATGACCGTTTTCTTCAGAATTATGCTACTGTTAAGAGGTTAAATGTTGAAATTTTCACCCCCCCGAAAAAAATTCTGTGTACCCCCCGGAATTGCAGACTATAGTTTAAAAAACCCCTTCCATAAGGTTATTGCGGTTATATTATATTTTATAAATGAACAAATACTTGAAACTATTGAT
>BMAV01000455.1:10842-30814 GCA_019973955.1 Trichonephila inaurata madagascariensis
AATAGAAAATAGAGGGAAGTGTGTAAACATTTATATCCAGAGTTGACCGTGCTCAAATTGAAAAGCGTGGAATGTATTTTGTGCTTAAAAGAGAAAAAAATACTTTCGAGATTTTTCTCGTCAATACGTGTATGTATCTTATAAGACATGGTATTAAAATAGTGTAGTAAAATGTTGGAAAATTTGTTTTGAAAGTTGTGAAATAATTTCGACTTTAGTGATTTGACGGTCAAAATGTCAATCTGTTCGTTACTCGTTTGTGGTTAACTTTCTATTGTTTCGTTCATTACTATAGTTATCGTCAAAGCTTTGAGAAATGTTAAGGTATCTCAGGGCTGTTAACTTTCTCTAGAGGGGTGAAAATATAAACAATATTCAAATATATATAACTCTTTGAAGCTAAAATTAAATTCGAATCTTTTGCACATTATTTATATAGGATAAGGGCTTCAGAAAAGTATAAAATATTTAAAATATAATTATGATTTTAAAAATTATTCGTATATGAAAATAAGAAACATTTCTATAAGAAATATTAATTAATTTTTACGATACGCATGCTATTTTCTAAACTAGTAGCTTTAATTACTAGCTATAAGAGTTGAGTTATAAAGTTAAATTGTATCCTTATTATACTGTAGTAATTTTATAATAATAGAATAATAAATTATATTTTTTAAAAAAAAATTATATTTTTAAAATGCTTTTAAAAAATTTCAATATTTTTCAAATATTTTGAAATACAAGAGATATATTATTCTTAAATGATGTAGGGTTTAAAGAGTATAATTTAATCGAAAAATAATCCTATTTACTTATCAAAGAACAAAAAAATGGAAAAATATGGTTATCAATAAATATAACTATAGTAAAAAATTTTAATAATCGTGAAAAAATTGTGAGTCAAGTATAATTTTCGCATTCGGCGAGAAACGCGACATCGTATGACGGCATAACACAGAAAAATCACTTAAAAATTAAATTTAAAGAAAGGGTGAATTGCGAAATAATAAGTATATAAAAACCCTTCTGATTTCAAATTCAACGTTACGTCAAAGTTTCAGAGGAATCGGTCGAGTACTTTCGGAGATTATCGGTTTTGAACAAATGCACATTTACATTTCTCTTTATATAGATTGGATTATCTAACAAAATTAATTCTTACTTATGTTGTCGTGACATTATGTGGTTTAATTTACCGAGAGAGAAGTATTAAAAACAGGACGAATAATGGACTCTTTCATATGTATACCAAATTTCGATGTGAAGAATTTGGGTAATTTCATTATTTTACCTGTAAATGATTTTGTCGGGTAGGTTAAAAAAGTGATTTTAATACACAATGACTTTAAGATTTACATTATAAAATAACTTCTTACACCTTTTACATATATTAAGTCAATTGAACAAAAACTCAAGATAAGTATATAAAGAATCATTAAGCCCAAAAATGCACTTACTTTTTTGAATATGACAATTTGCAGAAGCTTATTGAATTTAAATTCATTGGTGGAATATTTAAACACATACATTAGCAAAAGGTTTTTCGCAGTTTCTTAGAACCAGTACAGTAATAATTTTTTTTAAAAAGTCCGTAGCAAGTTCTGTTATTTTCAGAGACTTTATTTTTATTAAAATGAAGTTTTTTCTAGAATTCATAGATTTTATTATTTTTTACTTACTGACTCAGAAAGCTCTCTCATTTTATTAATTTTTTATTATTTTTTTTATTTTCGAAGAAAAAGAAGGTTATAGCGAGAACATTTCAAATGACGATTACTTCTCAGAAATTTTATTTTAAAAACTTTATTTCTTTAAAAACTTGATTCAAGAAATCAAAAAAGTAAACTCAAATTTCTTCCAGGCAAATTAATCGTGAAGAATGAAGAAGTGGTTCTGTTTGTTCAACTTTCTTCTAAATTATGATTTTCCAGAAGACGAAATTAATCTTGTTGTCATGGAATAAATTTGAAAATGAATATTTTCAGACTTTTTCGTCATTATTTCTTAAAAACTAGTATTTAATTAGTGAATGTTTGTACAATCACTTTATAAAAATTTTTAAGTTTGCCAAAATTGAACAAATTAGCGTAGAAAATGTTTGTATCATAATACTTTAAAATATATAATTCTTTTAAAGTATTTTAGTTATGTTTTTTTTATATGTTCCAACTATGTTTCAAAAGAATTGAAGTTATGTTACAGAAAAAGTCAAAATGCATTACTTAAGTGAGCAATCACTTACAGCAGTGCTTCTCAAACTTTCTAAACTGACGCCCCAATTTTCAATCATAATTTTCATCGCGCCATCCTCCATACAATAACAATGTATTGAATTCAAAAATAATATACTTTGACGTAAAGCTACACCACCACTTAAATTATAAATCATAAAAATTATCAAGATAAGTATTAAATTTTATGCATAAATTTATAACATGTCTTAGGGTCTCTGGTAATTATTAAACGGGTACTTAAACTTATTACTTTTAAATTAATTATGAAACATTGTGCAGTATTGATACATTTATAAAAGTGTATTATATCAGTGTAAATGAGTATTTTTTTTTTTTTTTGTCAGAATGTATTTTGCGTTTTGTTTCCTTTAAGTAAATTAATAATTTTTTAAAAATAATCTTTTGCTTTCGACTTTTCGATATACTCGCGCCCACCTTGTAGGGTTATCACGCCCCCTAGGGGGCGCGCCCCACAGTTTGAGAAACACTGACTTACAGTTTTGAGATAAATGGGACTTAAAATAATTATATTCAGTTCATTTGCTTAAAATGTTAGAAAAATACAGCTTTTTCGTGATATTTTTTTTTAAATTTAAGACATGAATTTAAGTTGTTTACATTTATTTTCAGTATGTTATACATATTTGAACTATTAATTAATTGAAAACTATTATAAAAATAATATATAGTTTTATGAAAATATATATTATATATATATTATTATTATTATTATATATATAATATATAGTTTCTTCAAAATTTAATTGCTTTCCTTACTCCTCTGCGGCAAATTCCAGCCGCAAATAAGGATATTTAATTGCATGTAAGCTTCATGAAAACTAGAAATTCCATAATCAATAGATTTATGATACTGTGATAATTACAGAAGAATTAGAAAACATAGTTTTGTGTACTTAGAACTAATTCGCAAAATAATTGTTTCTGTAACAGAATTTGGATAATTATTATTAAGTAAGCTACAATTGAAGGCCTAGTATTGTAATTCTTTATTCATTATTATTACGAACAATATACTTTGAGTCATTGTAAATTCAATTGAAACAAAGGTAAATATGTCCTGTAATTTTTATAAAATTATAATATAATATAAAGACTGATAAAAACATTTTTCAATAATAACAATTATAGAAAACTTTCATTTTAATACCTCTCAAAAAGTGGAGGGAATCTTATTGTCGATGTAAGGAAATTATTCATAATAGAGAATTGTAATCAAATATTATTAGACCACCAAAATTTTAATTTAAGTAATATTCTTTTGTTCAATCTTAGATTATTATGCCCTTTAAATTTTTTTTCTGTTTGTATTTCTCCTTAATAGCTTTCCAAGTCGAAAAAGAGGAATGCTTATAACAATCAAATTTAACTTCTCTAATTTAGTCCTATTTCCGAAATCGCTTATTAAATTAATATGTTCCATTTTTAATTCCTACGAAGTTTACTTCCTTTCACATATTTTTTGCAATGTTTTACTTAAATTTTGATTTTATTGCTTATTTTTTCTTATTATTAACTCTATTTTATGTTTTCTCTTCACATATACTTGATGGACTTATGCCATGGGGAATTCTTGAAACATGAATTATCATAAAATGACATTTTAAAAATGTTATTACCATTTTAAAAGACACAACCATTTAACAGAATTTCTCACTTGTTTTTGAATATGCTTGCATTAACAACATTCTATAGGAAATTGTTTATTACGATGATAAAAATCTAAACAAATAAAAGGAAAAAATTATCAATCCCACTTGTAGCGGCATGGTCTTAAGTGTACTCCAAGGGGTGCTACTGCCATGTGTAGGAAGAGTCCGATATTTATGGAGAGTCGGTTTTTCTATCCCCCTCACATGATGAAAAACAACTAAAAGTATTATACATCCCCAGGAAACAGACTTTTGTGGTAGTGTTGGTATCTTGTAAAGGTTACAGGGTGAGAGTTAATGAGGAAAATTTTACGTACGGTGTTTCCTTCTGTAATAATACAGACAAAGATGAATATACGTTTCTGAAAATAAAAATATGATCCATAACTCTTGAATGGTTCAACAAGAAACCATTATTTTATACAAAAATTTAGGATCACGAAGTATCAAAATTATTAATAAAAATATTTTCGTCTTCCTAATTCATGCGCTAAAAAAAATTAAGAATCCAAATAAAAATAAAATATTGTCCATAAAGCTCATGATGTAACTTTAAGCACATGTTTAACACCATACTTTGATGTAAAATACACTACTGCAGTACTTCTCAAACTTTCAATATTTGCGACCCAATATTCAATCGTATTTTTATCGCGCCCCTCCCCCCATACAATAACAATATATTAAATTCAACAGTACTGTATTTGCACACTAAGCCTACAATTTGATTTTGATCTCTTAAGTGCTGTCAGCGTATATAAACGTCTCGCTCAGCAAGTGCGTTAAATATCCCGGACGTATATATACATTTTTCCGAAGTACGATCTTTTCTGTGGACTGCTATCCGTAAAGGCTTTGGAATGCAATAAAATTACCTGGACGGTGTTTGCAAAGCATTTACTTATTTCAGAGGATTTTATTATTTATTCCTTTACTACCCCTCGCCCCCCAATACACCACATACGTTCGCCTACTTGTTAAGCGGTGTTATTGGGGAACGAATCAAGGAATTTTTAATCGGAATTCAAATAATTAATTATAAACCGGACAAATCATCAGGATAAGTATTGTATGCAAAAATTTTATATATGAAGAGTCCATGGGGTCACTGGTAATTATTAGACGTTCTCAACTTAACATTGTTAAATTAACTATAAAATGCATTGAGCAATACTGATATATGAATGAATTTTATTTGTTTACTTTCAGAAAATTAATAATTTTTTTTAAAATAATATTTTGCTTTCGACTTTTCAATATGATCGCGCCCCCTTCTAAGGCAGATTACAGGCAGAAAGACAAATTTATAGTAATAGTTGATATTAATAGGAGTGGGTATGTACTTTTTTAATCTACAGAGTAATTCAAAAATGAAAAATTTAATAATGCTTAAAAATGTTCTTTTCTTAGAATAAAAAATAAAATTAAAAAAAAGAAGAAAAAACTCAAGATTTAAATCAATTAAAATGGGTAGATTTTGGCCCAGTATATTTTATAGTTAAATCTGTCATTCCACTGTCATCTATATACAATTAAACCTATGTTAATAACTGTGAGTTTTGTTGTGAAATATGATCACTAGACAGTGGCATAACAGAGAATATTAGAGCCCCCCGGCAAACTCAGGTATTGAGACATTAGCTCAAATACGTCAATTTTTAAGGGGGTCACTTCACGCAGCATTTTCCCTATCTCCGTAATGTTAAAAATGACCAATTTTAAGGAACATTTTTAAAAAATTGGCATGTTGTACAGTCATGAATTTTTTTGTGTGCATTCATTGTATTGTTTTTATTATTTTAATGGGAGCATTTTTCAAAATTTTGATTAGTTATTTTTAAAAAAATTCATATGTGGAGTAACACGTCAAAATATTTAAAACAGTGAAAATGCTTGTACAATTTAATCCATAAATATTTTTTGAATAATTTTTTTGACAAAATCTCTCATTAAAATATTTATTTGTATAGTGTTAACACATGTGCAAAGTTTCAAGGCTATAAAATAAGTAGTTTTTTCAAAAATGTTCCTTTTGTGTTGAAATTTACACTTTTGAGAAATAGAGATATAAAGTAAAAACTTACTATTAACTAATGCATACCAGAACTGTAACTTGGATTGCTAGTGCCATCTGCAAGATCATCTTCTTGTCTACATTTTAATTGTTTGTTTTTAATTCTAGCTTCTTTGGTTCATTGTAAAACTGCTTTTATTCTGCTTTCTTAATACACGCATAATCTACTTCTTGCAATGCTCGACATTTGTAAAATCTAGGGGTTGAATGTTTAATACAACTAAAACTTTTAATTTGGTACTGAAACCTTGATTATATAAATATATAGCTTCATGTACTATAGTTTTTGAAGTACCCAACTGCACAAATACAGTTTTTGGAGCCAAAGTCATTTGATAAAAAGAAGGTATTTATGTAGTTCTAACACTATTGTAAATTCATGCAGCTGTGAAAATTTAATGAGTAGAAAATTATTATTTAAATAAAACAGTTTTATGAGCATAAGAAACATCTATGTACTCCCAAACATTTGTTTACTTTACTTACATGGTAAAATCCAGCTTCGGTAAACAGTATTCAAACATTTGCAAAGCTTAGTAAGACAAGAAATTCCACAATCAATAGATATATGATAAGGCGATAATAACCGAATTACGAGTTTGATAGTTAGATCGCTAAACGAAAATCAGTAAAAGATTTGTTTTGATGAGGAATTTAAGTGTTAGTTATTAACAAAACTACAGTTGAATCCTGGTATTGTAATATTTTAGCTCTTCATTATCACTAATATGATTTTTATGAGTTCGAAAAGTGAAGGAACACCTCTTTATCAATACATGAAAATTATTCTTAATAGCGAATAATAATCAGATACTATTAGCATCGGGTTTAACTTAATTAAAAATATATGTTTTTTTATACAGTTTTTGATTATTATGCTCTTTGTATTTTCTGTTATTTTTTTTTCCTGTTAAATTTTTTTCTATGTATGACGCAAAGGATGACAAACAAATCTAAATCTGCTTCCTAAATAGTAAAACCAAACTCAATTTTGAGGTTGCAAAGTTTGGGTTGATGATAATTTTCTGTTTAATTTCATACATTGTTTTCGTTATTCTTTTTTGTATGTGTGAAGTTTTGTTTAATTATTTATTTCTTCTTATCTATTACTGCATTTCACTCCCACTCCCATATATATTTGACTTTCACGGTATCTCAAAAACATGGTTTTGATAGTCAAATTTAATTACGTTTTATTAAGTCCAATTAATTTTCCAATGGTTTAAACCACCTACTCGATATTACTTGACTATTCCATAATATCCTCCATTTGTAACTTTTTCTTTCAAATAAATATTTGTAACCAAATAAATATTATTCTTTTTGACACGTATAATAATTTATACAATCGTTTATAGCATATACCTATGACTATTTTGGGGAATTTTATAAAAAAAAAACCCAATAAAGAGATACTTTTAGAAGTGCAAATCAGTGTTTCTCAAACTATGGGGAGCGCCCCCTAGAGGGGCGTGATAACCCTTCCAGCGGGGCGTGTGCCTGTTGAAAAGTCGAAAACAAAAGATTATTTTTAAAATTTATTAATTTACTGAAATATAACAAATAAATACATTCTGACAAATAAAAATAAAATATGCATTTACAGTGATGTAATACACTTATAAATATATGTTACTGCGCAATGAACTTTATGATTCATTCATAACATTACTAAGTTAAGAATAAGTTTAATAATTACGAGTAACCCCATGGCCTTGTCATGTATAAAATTATATGCAAAAATTAACACTGATCTTAATAATTTGTACGGTTTATAATTAGTTCCTAAAATACCGATTAAAAATTGCGGGATTCGCTCCCCAATGCCCCCGGTTAACACGTCGGTGAGCGTATGTGGTGTATTGGGGGGCGGGGGTTAGAAAAGGAGTTAATGAGCAAGTCCTCTGAAATAAGTAAATCTTTCGCAAACATTGTGAAGATCTTTTTATTGCATTCCAAATGCCTTCGGAATAGTTTTTTATGGATAGCTGTTCTGAGAAAAGATCGTACTTCGGAAAGACGTATACATACGTCCGGGGCAAATAACGCACTGGCTGAGCAAGACGTTTATATACGTCGGCGGCACTTAAGAGGTTACAGTCGTATTGTAGGCTTAGCATCAACGTATAGTATTATTGAATTTAGTACATGGTTATTGTAGGAAGGGGGTGAATCAGTGAAAGCAAAATGATATTTTAAATTATTTATTACCATTTTTAAAATCCAAAACCTTTTAATTAAATTCCTCACTGAAGCTCACAATACTTTTGAATATACTTGCATTAATAAAATTGAATAGGATACAGTTTTAATCAATGAAAAACATCCACAGAAATGAAAGGAAAAAAAGAGATACCCTGTTCGTTGCAGCATGATTTTAAGTGCACCCCTGGGAGGGTTTCCGACATGTGTAGGGAGTGTTGTATTTTTATGGGGAGTGTGTTTTTCCTTCACCCCGCATGATGGAAAAACAACTAAAAATATCCTGCATCGCCCGGAAACAGATTTTTGGGGTAGTGTTTATTTATTGTAAAGGTTACAGGGTGAGAGTTATTAAGGCCGGTTTTACGTAAAGTTAATTTATTTCCGTAAGATTGCAAACAAAAGCGAATGCACAGTTTCAAAAATTTTAAATTATTTATCCATATGTCTGTACTCATAAAGTAATATTTTTGTGCTAAATATATAACCATATTTGAAAATTAATTGTATTCTTAGCAGGAAAGAATAGGTTTATGGTAGCTGAAATAGGTTATAAATCCTTTAGATTCAAAATTTTTTTTAAATATCTATAAAAAAAACAACTCTGTCAAACGTTGGTCCTCGTACTTCATTTGGATCTTTTGACGTAATTAAATTGAATTAGAAATATTACGTTTCATTTTCATGCTTCAACTAGGATTAGAATTAATCCCGCATTCATTTTAGTAGAAAGAGATGGCGTTTGGGAGGGTGGTGAGCCCCACTTAGATGGAAGCTAGGAACTTTACTTTTACTACCTTTTAGTGGGGGGACAAACAAAGCGCGTTTCAGAGTGGCGGGAGGAAACGTCCCTCCTTTCCTTTTTAGTAGTGTGTATGTCCGACTGAAGATGAAAAAAGCCGAATGACCGTTACATTTCCAAGCGTGACGTTCAGTCAAGTTCACTGTCTAGCAAAACGCGCCAATAGAAGAGTTATCACTTCAAAACTATTCGCTAGCAGAATCTTATTCACTAGAATACATTTATTTTATCGTCATAATAAACCTTTAAACAAATATGTAACACTTGCAGTAGTAAAAACTTTTGTCTAAATGAATTCCGAATAAATTTCTTTCCTATTATGTAATTAATTCACTCAAATGCATTGCTACTCTAATAGTATTGGATTTAAAATAGTCTTAGCTGTTGTACTTTTTAATTATGGAAACAATACGAAAGCTTAAGTATGAATTCTTCATAACGTTTCACTCTTCAGAATATATTAACAAAGACAATGAATGAGAGGGAGAGAACTTTCTAGAAGGAATTGACAGGTGTCTTAAGAACAAGTTTTCAAAATTATTTTCTAAAGAGCTGATAGAGCTACAATTAGTCGAATATTATTGTTAATAACTATATTTTTTCGATGACTTTAATTAATTCAATTGCATTCTAGTTTCTTAATAAGGATGAGAGCGGTTCAAATTCTTTCTCATTTCAAACTAACAAATATTTTCCAATTCATTTATATGTAAACATAAACTAACATTTCATATTAAATATTTAGTGACGAATACGCAGAAACTAATTTATTTAAAAAGAATACTTTGGCATACATTCAAATATAGTGAGACAATTACTTCGCAGAAATGTGAATACTTATACGAATAAGATGACTGTGCATGTTTGTGCTCAGATAAAACATTAAATTTTAGAGGACTTTTTGAACTGTGCTCGACATAAAGTTTCTATGACAATTAGAAGTAAGAAATGTTAAACATAAAATAGATTTTTTGAAACGAATGCTTTCATTAAATGTACAATACATAACTTTTACAACACGTTTTGAAAGTGTTACAAACATGTTTTTTGTAGCAAACTAAAACTCATTTGACGTTGAATATTTGGGTATTAAAGTTCGACACAAATTGTGTTCTTTTTAAGAATTCAAGGGTAAATGGTATTTTATCTTTTCGATTCTGTGTTATTTTTGTACGAAAATTTGTTAAGGCGTTTTTTTTTGTTTTTTTTTTTATTTATATTTCCGAATGCCGTAAAAAACAACCTCTATACCTTTTTGAATGAAATTTTATGAACGTTATTTTTAATTCTATTAACATCTGCAATATGTCTATATACAGATAAAATGTATGTTTTTGAAGATTAATAGGTTTTTAATAGCTCATATGGAGAGTACAAAAAATGTTTTCTCTCAATGTATAATGCTTATGTTTTTTTTGGTCTCCAAAAGTTGAAATAAAGTATGTTTCTTGAAGCTCGCCTATATGAAGAAATGATACCATCAAAAAATCATATTTTACATGAATGCTAGTAATGAACTTTAAGAACTTTTAAGTACACGAAGATAACCACTACATTTATGGGGCAATAGGAAAAAGGGAAAAATGGAGAAATGGGCAAAAATCAAACTTACCCAACTTCATGAGCACATTTTGCGGATATCATCAGATGTTGTTAAAGTTGACATTATTTAAAAGAGTTTAGGGATCCTTAGAAAAAGTTATTTAAATTACTCGTGAAAGTGACGGGCAATCGGTGAGATGCAAATGATGTTATCACATGCTGAGGTTCTAGATATTTCAATGAAGGGGAATTATATAAATTAGAAAATAATGTGTCAAAAGAAATATTAGACAGACTGGCTACAAGTTATAACAATCTAGCTCTTTCAACGCAAAGAGGGAGAGACAGAAGGGTTATTGCGTATAATATCGTCGTAGACATTCTTTTTACATCAGGAAAAAATCCTTTAGTACGTATGAATATTCCCAAGATGAATTGTACGAGTCTCCCTTGAACCAACGACTGAGATGTGCCTATTTATCTTGAGCAACATAAAATATTTTCTAAACCAGACATAAATATGAGAACTCTGTACTTCTTGCAGACTATATATTTTACATTTGCCCTGGAGTGTGATCCAGGTTTTTTACTGAACTGGAGGGAAGAACGCACGAAAGAAACAACAGATCTAACATTGCTTAAAGACATATTTACAAAGATGGTGAAAAGTCAGTTGGGCATATCCATCGATGGTCACGCTGACCTGCATGTGTTCTATGATGGACCTCTGAAAGATGTGAGATATCAGAATGAGTTATTTGACTGGTATATCTGACGATATGCCATTGTTATTGGTAAAGAAGTAATTTTAATGGATGATAACGTACAACCTCTTGAGGTTGTGCTTGCTAAGGTTTAACTTGTAGATCTTGTCTTGGGGGAATGGAATGGCCACAGAACTGAATTTCGAAATTTGAACCCGATAAAACGTATTTGGTACAAACTTGGTAGACACATTGCTGCTTTAAATCTTACTTGAAGGTCGTTACGTGATTTGGAATAAGAGCTACTAGAGAATAAGGGAATTTAGGAATTTTAACTACTTAATCGCTATGTTCCGCATTATCGATTTTCTGTGCTATTAGAAAATCGATGCTGCTATACATTCTCTTTAAGAATGTATATATTTTCTTTTATCAAAGGACATTTATTTAATGATTTTATGAGCTTTTTACTCATAAAACTTTGCTGTTTTGCTTTCTTCAAGCATGGACTTCTGTTAAAAGGGTGTATTTTATTGCTAATCATGCTTGTATTAAAAGAATTTCTGTGTCACATTCAGTAAAAAATTGTTTAGTTCACTCTAATCCAACTTAATTGTTTTTATGGATGTTATTTTTTTCAAATTAAACAAAAAAAAAGTTTCTACATTTGTTAATCTTCACATAATTAATTATTTCCTTTCATTCGAGCTATTACGAAATCTGAACATAAAGACGGTGCCATTAATATTATTATCTGGGGTTGCAGAGGAATTGATAATTCACTTGCGAATACTAATTTTAAAATTAAATGAAATTTTTTTTATTATTTTGTTTTTCTTTAAGGAATTTGAAAATTTATACAATAATCAGATATTGTAAGTATCAAATGACAACTAGTTGATGAATTAAAGAAATATGCCACATGTCTTGCCGTAGAAGAATAAGTTTATGGACGAATCAAAATTTTATTTTGTATGAGGGTATCGACTTTACACAGGATTTTCTATTTCTGTTATTTTAGAGATTAATAAGCATAGAGCACAAATATTTTCCAACAATTGTTCAATAATATTACAAGTATGGTACTTGAACCGAAAAAAGTTACTTATTTTTTTTAAGATAATAATAATTTAAGGTTTATTTCAAATATGAAAAAAGTATGTAATATCTTGAAACATCAGAATATTGTCCGGTATTTGATTATATTTCATTAAATTAAAAATATATATATATTTTAAATAAATATATATATATAAGAGATAACTAATTATTTTGAAAAAAAAGCACAATTTTGAAAAAGTGTATACTTGATAACTTTTATATATATATATATATATATATATATATATAGTCTCAGAATCTACAAATAAAATTGATTGAACTATTTTATTACTAAGAAAAAAATATTTAAAGGAACTATTTTGGCAAAAATTGAAGAAAAAATTATATATTTATAAGACATTCTTCTTTTATGAACAAGGTTTCTTAAATAGTAATATTTTGCCTGTGTATTTAGCTTTGACTTCTATACCGGGTTGTAACAAATGTTTTGAAAAATTTCTCTTTATTTTTAGAGCTATGATCGACTGAAATAATAAGCGGTGTTTTTTTTCTTTCTTGTTAAAAATCTCTCTACTCTAATTAATTAAAATATGAGTGTATTCACTTCAAAATTACATAATTTAAAAAATGTTAGCTCAGTTAAAAACTGGTTTAATAATTACTACTTGTATTGCAGAGAAAAGTTTTACAAAGGAAGGTTTATGTTAGATATTAATGTTCTAAATTTGTTTTTCTATGTTTAGCTGAGATTTTAATTTTCTCTTTAAAGCAGCCACAACAAAAACACCGTTTTCACAATGGTAGTATGTTCGAAATGTAAGATTATATTTTAGAAAAGGGTGGCTAAGGAAATAAATATTTAATTTAGTTAAAAATTATTTTGTAATCTGTCTCAATTTTTGAAAATTAAAAAGGAAAAGCAACACTTAGAATATATGTTACTTAAAAGTAACATATACAAAATATATTTAATTGTATGAACTGAAGTCAATGAGAAGTGAAAATTTTGACATTACTAAATACTGAAACTCCGAGACTGTCCGAGAAGTCTATAAACTGATTAATTAAAATTTGCCCAAATATCCATATCCAAACTTTAAAATGCAACAGTGCATGAATTGATAAGTACCATATCATCGTTTTCATCAGATGGTTCGAGTAATCACATTATTTCTAAATCTATGTACTGGTCTGATATGTCTGCCTTATATATTCGAAACAATTTTTATTAATTAACTGTTAATATTCAGCAACTTGGATTGGAAAGTTGCATTGAAAACTATATCCATTAATATTAAATTAGAAATCAAAGATAGTCATACAGATATTATAATATATAGTTTATTATAAATTATTTAAAGACATAATTTCACATTCAGCCATTTTGAAACACATCAGACTATTCATTTGAAGCAGGGGTTTGAAAATATTATGTTGCGTATAACTATAATCATGCTATAGAATTAGAATTCAGTCACTCTTTATATGTTTAAACGATTTACAGCAGTAAATTGATATAATATTATATAAAATAAAACTGTGCAGTTTATATTTTTCAGTTTTAATTAGGTATACTACAAATGAGACCTTAACCCTCGGACCGGATCATTCGTCTCTCAGACGGGGATGATTTGCTTTGATGCCTGTAGATAACGCTGTGGTGTGATTTTTCGGGTGGGCTGCCTTAACATCTTCAGTTGGACTCTACCCAGCGAGAAGATCCCGTGGTGGTACACGGCGAATTTTTCAACTCACGATATGTGCAATTTTTGTTATCTATCACCGTCTATCAGATGGATATTCCTATAATTTTTCGTGTTTGGTATTATTATTTTTCATTACTTTTACATGAATATAAATAATTCCTAATCAGTTTTTATAAAAATACTAGTCACAATTCTAGTGATAAAAATATATTAATATAGTGTGCTTCACATGAAGACAAATATTAAAAATTGTATTTTCGTTTATACGTTTCATGTTTTAATTAAACTGTCTAATGAATCTATCTTGAAAACAACTGTGCTTGATTTAACCCCACACATCTTATTTGAGCCATACTCACTTCCATGAGCGATAAAGACATTTTAAACAGTCCTTAAGGTAATAAAATTCAAAATGATTTCCGCACCTGTCTGTCAGACGGGTGTTCTTCAGAGCAGCAAAATTTGATTTTCTGGCTAGAGGGTTAAGCACATAAAATTCAAAATGTCAAATATTTAATATTGTATATTTTTTCATTATAAGAAACATTATTTTGTGTGAGTGAGTGAATATTAATGTTGCACTATTCACTTATTCGATCACTTTTGGCAACGGACCCCATTATTTTGAGCCATAGTTAAATGACGATGACGACACCTGAGCTGGCACCCTCTCTCATAACTTCCACACCATAAATACGGGAAGACATTTAAGCCTCGACCGATTTAACGTGCATCACCTCCTACATGGCGGGTCCTTGGCGGTTATTAGCTGGAATTCAGGAGTCCGTTACCTTGACCACTAGTCTGCAGAGGCCCCATTCTTTTTGTGTGAATTGCTTTTTCCTTTATCATTACAAGTTGTATTAGAAATATAAGAACATAAACCAATCTCATTTGCAAAACATTCATATAGAATAAAAATTCATAAAGTATTTTTCTTCTATGCGTTTGTGAAACATATTGTCTATTTTCGCCAATTATTACTTATCATCTATGGAAGGAATGAAAGCTTTAGAAGCACGACTACTCAAACCTCTTGATGCATTGCAAATCATTTAAATAATTTTACTAGCATAAATACTAAAATGGTATTTATTTAAATACGGATTATATATATATAGTATAATAAAATAAAAGTACAAAAGTACAAAAGTACTAAAACCTACAATGCTTGAATATATATACATATATATATGCAAGGGATTAGAGAAAACAATAATTTAAAATAAATGTTTCAATAGTTATTAAAATATCAACATGAGGGCAACTTCGTGGTTAAAACCAGTTTATCGGCACAAGAAGACTTTCCCCAACTTTTTTAGAATTCAACAAAGTTGAAAAGATTGGAATGGTGTGTGTGTGTGTGACCCATTTTGAATCCATTATAAAGTATTGTCTATTGGAACATACCTAAAATATATTTGAAAATTCATAGATCACAAAGCTCGAATTAAAAGAATGAAGCAATATGCACTGCGTTGTATCTTTATAGGTCAAGAATAAATTCTAATAAACTCGTAACTTAGCATAAAAATTTATAACAATTAATTACATATGCGGATGGAATCATTGCGCTAAGCGGAAGAAGAATATACAAAAAAACATTGGTTATGCACTTTGACTATGATAATGAAGAATGAAGCAGGATTGATGAGGCGCAAAAGCATAATCTATGTGTTATTTTATCGCTAGAATACCGTGTAGATCATTTTAACTAGTATACAATGTATGCACAGAATTATCAGAATGCGAAAAAAGTTAATGGAGGCTTGTTATGACAGTTGGAATAGTATAAGACTCAATACGTAATTCTGATATTTCTTTGGAATAAGAGTGAATGAATCAAAAGTAAGCGACGTTCATCTATAATTTCTTCAAACGATAAATGTCGAATTGTGCAAAAATCCTCACATATATTAGGTTATCCGTGAGCCTTGCAGGGAAACCGTGTGATCTAAAGTTGTTCTATAAACTGTCAGTTATACTTGCAAATCCTCTTTTTACACTATTAGGCAAGCTTAAATCACTGTCATATTTGAAACTAATATACAAGAAAAGTCAAACATTCTTGTGTATTAGTTTCAAATATGATGTATAACTTACTTTTCTTAAAAATAAATATTTCCCAAAAAAAGGCTTATTTTCTATCATTTGCACGTATTTTTCCATATAGAGGAGAAATGAGTATTATGGAATACAATTTATACATTTCTAAAAATAACTGTACTTGTTTTTGTTAAAAAATCTCCAAAACCATCATGGATGTATATTATAAGCGATTGTAATTAATTATCACTTGTCAAAAATACTATTTATTTTGTTTATATAATTCTTTTTTATACTATGGAATTGTCGGGTAATATAGAATAGGTCGCATAAGCCATTGGGCAATTAATTAAGACTTCATAAAATGTAGTTATTTTTAGCTCTAAAAGCCATGTTTTTAAGAATAAGTGAAAGCCATTTCTGTTTCGAATTTATTAACTAAAGCCATAGTCCAGTACAGTCAATGTGAGCTCACAGAAAGTTGTTGAACTATTGAATCCAAATTTTCCCTCGTTTATCTTTGGAGGATTATCCGTTACAGAAGATACATTCAGCGTCTTTGTTTTCTGATTCTTAAGTTACTTACATTAAGGTATCCGACTATGTTTGGAAACGAAATTTTTCAAAAGCCTGCAAACGAATATTTTTTAAAAAATATTTATTGTCGTTTAGATTAGGATAAATGTATAAAATTGGTTTAAGAATATTTTTACAATAAAAATTATTTAACTGAGATGTTTTGGCAAAAAATAAACATAGAATTATTTATTATCAAATCATTTTCCTTTTATGAAAAATACTTCTACAATAATAATATTTTGCCTTTTGATAGCTAAGACCTCTCCGAAGAGCCTGAAATATGATTATTGAAATATTCTCATTTTTTTTCAGAGTTACTATTAATTGAAATAATAATCGATGTTGTGTTTTCCTCATTTTTTTTTTCATTTTGATGTATTAAAATATGGATAAATCCACTTCTATGTTATATATTTCAAAAATCCTAGTTTAGGTTCTGTACAGACGCCTGAGCCACATATTGTCAAAATATTTTTATTATAGAAGCATTTTTCATAAAAGGATATTGTTTTGAAAATAAATAATACTAATTTTTTGCCAAAATATCGCATTTGAATAATTTTTTTATAGTAATAATATTCTTAAAACAATTTTATACGTGTATTCTAATCTAACTGAACCCAAATACTAAAAAAAAATCGCTTGTAGGGCTTTTGAGAAATCACGTTTCCGAACGTAGTCGGATACTTTAAGTCTACTACAAATATACATTAGAATGGAATGTGCCGGTTAGTGACGTAGCGTGGTGGTGGGGGTGCAGAGGGGGCCATGGCCCCGGGTGGCATACGAAAATGGGCGGCGGAAATATTAAATTCAAAAAAATATTTTTAACTCCAAATCGCCCTCACGCAATGAAACTGACCGAAAAGAGCGAAAGCTTTAATACAAGCACAAATGCTGGAAGTGTATTAGTTACTGTGCAGTCGAATTCATTTTTATGTTACTTAGGCTTCTGGCAACCGTTACTGTGTGGAGTCAATGATGCTCAAAATTATTTACAAACAGAGGGACTAAATATCCATTAATGTGCTAAAAAAATACGTAACCGGATTAGAAACAAAACGAGAGGAATTCGTGGATGACGCTTTAATATATTCTAAAATTTATGTGAAAAGCTTGAAATTTATTTTAATCCCCCAAGATGAATAAGTAGAAAGCATACATTTGGCAATGAAAGTAAAGATGTTTAGCTATTGTACGAAGATGATTTGAGGCGAACAATGTTTTCTTCAATAGACAGAGTAAATGCTGAAATTCGAGAAAGATTCTAGCAGTGGCAGAATCCAGCGGAAAAATATGCTTTCTTAAGGCTTGAAGTGATATTGAGCATGGGTAAACTTAACTTTGATCGAGCTCCTCAAGACATTAATAAAGAAGAACTCCAACTTGAGCAAGTACGTCTATAAGTATTCGTAGCTGCAACAGACCCAAGCTGTAAACAAGAACTCATTAGGTCCGACTCTCAGAGTTTATTAAAATATATTATTGAGTCCAACTTGAAGGTAGCTTACCAAACATTGTCATAACGTTGAGAATTTTTTTAACGTCTGCCATCAGTAATACCATTTGCGAGAAAAGCTTCACTAAGCTAAAAATAATCAAAAATTATCTCAGATCGACTATGCCTATGTTAAGGCTAACAAATTTAGCTATAATGGACATTGAACATGGCATACATATTGAGATTGGCAATTGCAAAAAGACTTTTCTATAAAAAAAAAAACACGAAAAGTGCATTTGTAATCAATAAAAAAATTGAAAAAGCTGCTTTTTTATTTTTACTAATTTTCTTGACTAATAATTAAAATAAGGAATTGACAAATTTCCGTTCGGCCCCAGGCGGCGATAGCCAACGCTACGCCATTGGTTCGGGGTTTTTAGAATATCTAGTATTCCATAATACCCGACACTCCATCTTGGAGAATGAGCCTTTAAACTAAAGGATAAAACATTATCAGTTTAAAATGGCATTAATATTACACAAACTACGATTCGTTTAGTGTAAATTATGTTTAAATTTAATGTGT
This sequence comes from Trichonephila inaurata madagascariensis, assembly GCA_019973955.1. Taxonomy (NCBI): domain Eukaryota; kingdom Metazoa; phylum Arthropoda; class Arachnida; order Araneae; family Nephilidae; genus Trichonephila; species Trichonephila inaurata. Next base: position 29,494 of record BMAV01000455.1, read on the forward strand.
TCAAGTCACATGTGTACTACTTGTAGTAAGTAAAAATGTTCGAAAAATTACCTGCAGAATGTTTGAAAATCGCAAAATACACTTTGTTTTGTAGCGAATGGTATGTCACCAAAAAATGCTCAACTCTCATTGCAATGAATCATGAGTCTTTCTTCAGTAGTTTAGGCATTGCCACACACAGGAGCAGCTATTTGCGGAGCCAAAACCTTGGTATTCCATAATACCCGATTTTCCTCTACCTTTGACTGCTTGAGCAACTTTTGTGCTGTAGATCATATTTTATGAAGTAGTATTTAGGAAGGAGAAGTAACACGGCCTGAGAGAGTTTTATTGCTTCTTGAACTATTCATCTGGTACGTGCCCTATGTAAAATAAATAGGTTAGGATACACTAAAACCCGAGGAAATAAAAAATTACACTTTACTTAGGAAAATTTTGAAAGTATCGCTATACCTTTTTAATAAGGCAATAAAGCTATTTCTTTCAATGGCAACTCAAACAACAGTTTGCTGCTAACGAAGTTTATATACTGGATAACGAGTTTTCTTAAATATATTCCACGGAAAATGTTTTGGGACTCCTAGTTCACCAAAAAAATAAGTGCAAGAGCATTTTTTTAAACACCCTATTTCATTAAAAATGCTGATTTTAATATAGCAATTAATGTATGTAAAATCCGGCGTAAAACGCGCACTTTTAAAACAAGAACTAAGAACGAAATTTATGGGTACGCGTTATACACCGGATATACACATGATAGCTTAAAAAATAAAAATAAAAAAAGTGAGCATAGAAAAGATTTCTACAAATATAGAAATACTGTTTATTTAAAAGAAATGGCACTCCTTTTAAACTTAAATAGTTGTAATTCCAGAAGTATTCTATTTTTTTTCTAACCTTGGAATAATACTTCGAATAAATGGCTTCAAAATATAAGAGCATTGCATATGTACCTTCCAGGTTTCTTCGTAAAAAAAGGGGTTACACGTTTACGCGTACATGGCGAACATTCCTAAAGCTGAAAAAACTACAGCTCGAAAGTACAGGTGCGCGATATGCGCCGTATATATATATATATATATATATATATATATGTAAATAATTTAAGGTAATTAAGGTATCCGACTACGTTCGGAACCGTGATTTGAAAAGAGCGCATAAATGGATAATTTTCATGATATTTAGTGTCACTCAGATTAGAATACATGCATACAATTGTGTTAAGGCCATTTTGACAAAAAAATTATTTAATATTTTGGCAAAAAATTAACTTAGTTTTTTTTTTTTCAAAATGTTCTCCTTTTGTGAAAAATGCTTCTAT
>BMAV01000455.1:30914-46808 GCA_019973955.1 Trichonephila inaurata madagascariensis
AAAATGTTCTCCTTTTGTGAAAAATGCTTCTATTATAATAATATTTTTCCTGTATATAGCTCAGACCTCTCTAAAGAGGCTCAGCTAGAAGGTTTGAAAATTTCACATTATTTTCAGAGTTACCACCCATTGAAATAATTATTGGCGTTTTTTTCTTAAACTTGCTCCCCTCTGTTGTCGTAAAATATGGATAAACCCACTTCTAAGTTATACATTTCCAAAATTCTAGTTGAGCCTTTGTAGAGAGGTCTGAGCTATATGCAGGCAAAATATTATTATAATAGAAACATTTTTCACAAAAGGGGAACATTTTGAAAAAAAGATTATTTTAAGTTAATTTTTTGCAAAAATATTGTATTTAAATAATTTGTTTTTGTCAAAATGTCCTTAAAACAATTTTATACATGTATTCTAATCTAAGTGACACTAAATATCATGAACATTATCCATTGATGCGCTTTTGTAAAATCACGGTTCCGAACGTAGTCGGATACCTTAAAATATATAAAAGGAAAAATCTCTTATTGCTTTTCTAAAATACCTATTAATATTTTGATGAAAGTCCTTTTACTTAATATATATATAATATTATTTAGATTAGTCAAATATTTAGATTTTAAAAAATAAAACCGAAACGGAACATTTTTCAATAAAATTTTAAAAATATGTTTTCATATTTGTGTATATCAGTATATCATTCATACGTTGAAATACAATGAAGTTGGAATGAAATACCATATTGAATTTTATAATGAAAATCATACATTTGTTAAGCAATTGTTGAGCAGTTTAATGTAAAGTTTGATCTATTGAATATAAAGTGATTTTCTAACAATATTAAATTCGAATATAAATTAACTGAAATACGTGAAATTGAATTGAGGAGCAAGTAAGTAAATATTTAGGAATACAAGATTTGAAAACGTATTATAAAATCCCCCCTCCCCCATAGAAAAGTGAAAATAAATAGTGTGAAGTATATCTGTATATAAACTTTTGTGATTTCTATACATAATGTATGAAATAATGGCATTTTTCGTGAATTTATTCACTGTAACTCGTTGGGGAATAATGAAAAGAATAACTAATGCAAATAATATGTTTGAAAGTGTTAATATAAGTTTTATCTTCATTATATCAGAATGTATATATGTGTGGATACATGTAAAATATTCTAATGAAAGTCAAATAATAGATTCGGTAGCTCCAACATTAAAAAAAGAATCGAATGATTTGAATGTTATCACAGGAACTATTTATAAAAATCGCAACGGAGTATATTGTGAGTGAGTTGTAATTATGCAGTACATTTTGTGAGAGAAAATATAATAACTACATATAATATGATTTTTAATAACTTGAATATAACAAGATAATTTATTTCAAAATAAAATGCAAAATAATTTGATAAAAACTTATGCTTCAAAGAAAGTTTATTATATTATTCCAGATATTTTCTATACGTCTTAGTCATTCAATTAAGGTATCCGACTACGTTCGGAACCGTGATTCTACAAAAGCGCATAAATGGATAATTTTCATATTTAGTGTCACTTAGATTAGAATATATGTATAAAATTGTTTTAAGGAAATTTTGACAAAAAAAATTAACTTAGAATAATCTTTTTTCAAAATGTTTTCATTTTGTGAAAGATACTTCTATTATAATAATATTTTGCCTGCATATAGCTCAGATCTCTCTACAAAGGCTCAACTAGAATTTTTGAAATATATAACTTAGAAGTGGGTTTGTCCATATTTTACGACAACAGAGGGAAGCAATTTTAAGAAAAAAAACGCCGATGATTATTTCAATGGGTTGTAACTCTGAAAATAATGTGAATTTTTCAAAAATCGTAGTTGAGCCTCTGTATGGAAGTCTGAGCTATACACAGGCAAAATATTATTATAATAGAAGCATTTTTCACAAAAGGAGAACATTTTGAAAAAAGATTATTCTAAGTTAATTTTTTGCCAAAATGTTGTATTTAATTTTTTTTTGTCAAAACTACACACGAAACGAAACAAACGAAACGAAAACACGAACTACGAACCTCTCAAGCGCTGAAAAGTTAGTCTTAGTATAAACAAAACAAGTTTAATTTAAAGACATCCATGGATTTAATTGTCGTCATATATAGATATTCGTGATACAATGATTTAAATAAAGTGTTACGATGGTAGACCAATAAAAAAAAATTGAATAAGTAGTAAATTTAAATGTTGAATTTTTAAGCCTTTTTAGCAAGCGAGTGTGTGCTAGTTAGGGTTATTTTCATTGATACTGTGTATTTAGCATACACAGTATTTTTTTAAAAATTTTTTTCTCACTGAAATAAAAACTAATTAAGGGACTTTTGTTAGGATGCATCCAACAAATTATTGATTTCCAAAGGGTTTTTTATAAAACTGATGAAAAACAATCCTATGGATGTATCTTCAAAACCTTCTCAGTTTTACCATTTATTTTCCTCAGAAAAACACATTATAAAAGTGAAAAAAATTCCGAGGAATTTTTATTCTCTAATTTTGGAACATACTAAAATTTGCTCAATTTTCAAAAAATAAATAAATAAATAAATGTAAACAAAATCTTAAATAATCTTAAAAATTTGCATAAATGCATGAAAAAAAATGAAGAAATGTTTAAAAGTCTCAAAATTGAAGAAAATATTCATGCAATTTTCGCTTTGCGCGATTTAGTGTCATTGTCATGGGATTGTCTAGCACATATCTAGTGGGACATCCACTCTTCTTAAATACCTTGTCGGTTTCGAAGGGTGGGAAAAGATTGATTGGTAGGAAATGGCTTAAGTTTAAGAAAAAAAAAGTAGTTGGGAACGTGCCTATTACTCTTTTTTCAGGCTTCAGTAGTCTTCAGTGGCAATTCTTACAATTCCTTTACCTGGACCCATTTGCTTTTTATTTTACGATGTATTTTTTATGTCTCATCTGAAATTGGATAACCTATAAAAGAAATCAGTGGACGTATAAAAAAATAGTGTCGTTTTGCCAAAGGTCTGGTATAAAACGGCATTGGGAAAAATAATGTAATTTCAAACATATAGACCACTTTGTTTGAACTATACTTTATGCATTGCTGTTTAGAATGTTAGATATTACAGTATCGCATTTAAAGAAATTATGTCTTGCGTTTAATTACATGTGTGCAAATGAGTGGTTTAGCAAATAAAATAAATATTTTTCTAAGCACATAGAATTTTTTTATAAAACTGTAAAATAGAAAAATATGAATAACTCTCTCTCTTTGAACTAAATCAATGATGTAAATCATCATCTTCTTCAGGATTGCAATGTACTGCTATAGAAAATATAAATGAATATTTTTTTTATTAATGGAAATTAGTATCTCAAAACTATTAGCTAAAACGAAGATTAATTAAGAATTAATCAGCTTACATGGCACGCAAAAAAAGTTGATATAACTAGAAAAATAAATTTTTAAAAGAAATAAAATAAAAACTGTTAATGCACGAGGAAATTTTAGTTTCTCAATAAAATTATCTACCAGTTCTAGTAAGAAATGTAGATGAAGAGGGGCATTAGTTGGCGCAACATAAAAACATGGGTAAAGCAGTAGTTCCAAAACTCTTTTGTGATCCATGGGCTCATTTTTATATTCAAAATTTTCCCATGGATCTCCAAGTGAAAAAACTACATAAATGCATACTATGAAAATTACAATGTAAAATAAATTAAAAGTAAAAGAACTTTTTTAAAAACAAGCTTTTATTTAAATGCTCTAAAAAGAATAAAATAAACTTTTCTTTTAAAACTTTTTTTTGCTATCAACTTATGAAGTCTTTACACAATTTCTGATATAAAAGCTTGTCGTGAGATTTACCTGTGTAGATAAACAAGCAGATTAAATAACTTGATCTGACTGATTTTAATTTTTAAAATTTTCAAACTAAGTAAATACGAGCATTTAAATAAAAGCTTGTTTTTAAAAAAGTTTTTTTTTTTTACTTTTAATTAATTTTTTACTTTTTAGTTATCACTGGACGAAAGGTTTCTCAGTCTGTTAATCTCATTCAGCGCATCATTGTTGCTAGGTCGTTTGCTGCTTAATTTTGAACAGTCCAGCGAAGGGACACCCTGCCTTTTTCTCCGCCAGGCCACATACATATCATACATATTATAATCGGGCCACAACAAGAGGATCATGGGAAGGGGAGGATAAACACTATTGGATCAAAACAATATTGAACAAAGCAAAATTAATTAAAATATTAAAACTCTTTTTTTTTTACTATAATAATACTATATTAAAAACGAAAAACACAATTTTTTATTTTAAATCTGTAATTTTAAACCAAATTTTTTCAATTTTTATGCAGAATTTGGATAATACTATTCTACAATTAGAAAAATATTTTCGTGCGATTATATTTAAAAAATGAGAACGTTTTTGAATGTTTTATTAAAAATTTAAGTATTTTTTGAAAAATCGCAAAAAAAAACAACTTTTAGTAATTTTTTTTTTTAAATGACTGTTTCGAAAAAAGAAAAGCCTGAGCTTTCTTAGTGCAGAATGTCGATTTAATAACACGAAAAAAGAAACATACAGAACGATTTAGAGATCATTTTTATGAAAACGCATCGATTTTGACTCATTTTAGAAAAAATTGTAAAAAATAGAAAATATCATTATTTTTTTTAAAAGAATTATATCGTTTGCAAGATCCCCCCGAAAAATTACTTTAATTAATATCTACACTATTGAAATTCGAAGGTAAGCAAACGTATGAGACTATAGGACTAAGTGTATCTTCTCACGAACCACACGACGCAAAACTCGCCGACGATACCAAAAGATTCGGAATGATCCAAGGAATCCATTTTGACCATTTATATTCCAAAAGTGCAATTAGTCAAAAAATATTAATTAAAGACATTAAAAAGCATAAATATTGCCATTTGTTTCCCTCCAGGTGGTGAAGTTCCAACTTTCCAACCTTTTTCCAATCCCAGACGTTTTTAAAACACGATCTAATTTTTTTTATGACACTCACACATAAAATAATTGCAGAATTGGAAAGATCACTTATTTTCGCAACGATACGGTATAATATATTTTACAAAATAATGATATTTTCTCTTTTTTACGATTTTTTCTAAAATTAGTCAAAATCGATACGCTTTTATGAAAATGATTTCTAAATCGTTCCGATTGCATTTTCTTTCACATTAATGAAGTGATATTCTACACTAATAAAATTCATGCTTTTCTCTTTTATAATCAGTCATTTTAAAAATAAAATGTCGGAAACGTTTTATATAAAAAATACTCAATTTTGTATTTAAATACTTGATAAGTTCTTTATTTATAAAATTTACCTCACGAAACATTTTTCCGTGGAAAAACAGTATTATCTGTAATCTGTACAAAGATTGAAAAAATTGCTTAAAAATTACGGTTTAAAAAGACAAAATCGTGTTTTTCGTTTTTTTCCCCTTTTGCAAAAAAAAATTAATCATTATTTTTGTAACATTTTAAAAATTACCGTTGTTTGTTATTGATATATGAAGTTTGAAGGCATGAACTTAAAAATGAAGCCCGAAAAGAAAATTAAACTTTAACAAACAACACAATGCGAAATTGAATATATCTTCCTTTTATTTCAACGGTCTTTTATTTATTTTATTCCGAAGATTTGGTGGATTGGTCGCTTAGAGCGCTGGATTAGTAACTTTTATAAGCGGGTTCGAAACAACATCATCGCTTAGATTTTATGATTTTTTTAAAAAAAATACTTAAAAGTTTATTCGCGCATTTAATAACTTTGCCAGTAATTTTGTAATTTGTAAGATAATTTATTTCCTCACGATATTACGAAACAACGACACTTTACATATTTTATTATTTTTTCTAAAATGAATCAATATCGATGCGTTTATATGAGAATCATTTTTAAAAAACTAATACTTTGATCTTTAACAGTTAGTGATTTAAAAAATAAAATGTCTAAAACTTTTTTTATGAATTTCATTTGCGCAATAATTCATTACTTTTTGTTCCACTATATGACTCAAGTGTCAAGCTGCTTAAAAATCGGTGAAGGGCCACTTACTCGAGAGCTCTGATAGCGAGAAAAGGAGGGGAATTTCCATGACAATATGTTATGCATTTCAAAATGTTCATGAAAGGCCGGGAGGGGGGTGGGTTATAAACCTGTCTGACAAGGAAAGAAGAGAAAACATTTTGAAACAGGGAACTTTAACTTATACTCTCAGTAAAAGCCCGAGCAACGCAGGGCTAAGCGGAGGAGGGCAAGGGGGTGGGATTCATTTTGAAAAAGAGTACTAGAAATGCTGATTTTTTGAAGGAAAATTTATAAAAGTAAAGAATGCCGGGTGGCACAACGCAAGGCCATGCAGCTAGTCTTTTGAACTAATTGCTATATTGGAATATAAATCGTCAAAGCATGTACTGTCATCCAAACTAAACGTGTATACATAATTTCAGCTTAATCGGTTGAAGGCATCAGCTACGAAATTGAGTTTCAAGATTCCACCCGAACAAATTACTTTAATAAATATCTTTTTAACTAATACATATATCGAATATAAATGATCAAAACACGCATTGTCATCCAAACAAAACGAGTATACCAAATTTCAGCTCAATCGAATGAAAACATCAGCTTAAAAATTGAGCTGCAAGATTCCACCGGAACAAATTACTTTAAGTAATATCTTTTTAACTAATAGCGATATCGGAATATAAATCATCAAAACATGCATTGTCATCCAAACTAAACGAGTATACAGAGTTTCAGCTCAATCGGTTAAAGACATCAGCTTCAAAATTCAGTTTCAAGATTCCACACAGACATTTTACATTGCAAGTTAAATAAAAGCTTGTAAAAAACAACAATTCTTTTGAAGAAGTGTTTATTTTGAAATTATAACTTTTGTTTAGAATATAAAATAAAAAAAAATTACTTGGACAAACCTTACAGATGTGTTATGAGTGTATCAATGTCTGGTGTATGGAGTTGTAACAGCAAAACCCCACGAGCACTGATTTCTAGTTGGTGTATGTATGTGTGTGTTACGAGGTTTAAATAGCACCAAACAGGAAGTTCTCCATTCTACCAAACATGAACACATGAAAGCTGTTAACAACTTCAGTACAATAACCCATAACGCACAGGTTATAAAATTGTGATATGTTTTTGTAACCATAATTTGTGGTATCCTTCTTCAAACACACACTGGTTCCTCATTTGTAGATATTTCAATAATCAGTCCCTGTCTTAGTAAGGGTTCATCTGAGTTTGTGATCTGAATTTGTCCACGCGTAAAAGAGTTTAACTCCCAGTCGGGAATATCCAGGTGAAAAATGTAATGAAGAGCCGTTAGGTGTTGACAGTAACAAAGCAAATCTTCATCTCTTTTTTGCAATTTCAGAAGATTTGGAAAATGAGAGAAAACATTTTCCTCCTCCCAAATATGGTTTGTACAGAAAAAAGTTTTAAATCAAACGCAGAGATTACGCTTTTAGTTTTGATTAAACTTAACTATGCACTTAAGTAGTTCAAATTCTGTGTAATTAAGTCTATAATGGTCTCACCTCCACTCCTAAAAGTATGGGACAAAGGGAAGGAAGACTAGCCATATTTAAAATCACTTAATTTATTTACAGCACAGACCACAACACATGTTCGATCAATCAAAGCTGTGAAATACACGCAGTTAATCAATATGAAGACAATGAACGAGGTACGCGAGATATGAAAAGATTTAAATTACTTTTATCAATTACTTCAATTCAATTACTCTGACTTCCTAGCTATCTAATCTAGATTAAAGCTTAAGTGACAGATCGCCATCTAAATTATTACAATTATCAATTACTAAATATCTGCGTCACACTTTAAATTTGATTAATCACTGCTCCGCTAGTATAGTCTACCCTATATCTTTCTTTCTAACCTGAAAGCCTTGACTTTATATAGAAGTCTTAATTTGCATACTCACGTTTTCTTCTTCGGAGGAAGCTTTCTAATAAAATATTTTTAAGGACCGAATATTCCCCAAGAGGAGTGTTAGTAAGAAGATCGCGGTTAGAGCCCTCACAAGTCATACTTCAAGTATTCAACACAGTATTTTTGGCATTTTTTCTTAGACTCGTTTATACTGTTGTCTGTTAAGGAGGTCATATAAGGATATAAAAAATGTGTATATCAAATATTTTATTTGCAAAAAAACCTGTTAATTATTATAAAATTTTTCAAATGAATGCTGTAGTAAAGACATTTTGAATAAATTATTTGACTTAAGGATAAAATTCCATGTAATTGTTGAATAAAATTTAATTTTCAATTGATGAACCTCTTTCAAAACGCATGTGTATTAAAAAATAATAACTTATGTCTTCCTAAGTTTTTAATTAAATAAAACAACTAACATTAAGGAATTATATCTATATCGAAAAATGTTATATATATTTTTTCAAAAGTGATCACCCATATGAAGAATAGCTAAAAACCGCAACCACACCCGAAACCATTGGAAAAGTGCACAGAATCATGCTGGATGATAGGCGAGTGAATATGAAAGGCTGTGGGTATATCGAATGAAAGGATGCGAAACATATTACACAAAGAATTAGGGAAGTGGAAGCTCTGCGCAAGATGGGTGCCGTATTTGCTGAATGCTGATCAAAAGCAAATGCGCAAAACGGTTTTCACAGCATTGAGTGGACCGAATCAATAAGGATTCAACTAAGTTCTTGCAGGTGCTTTTTCACCTTGTATGAGACATGGGTCCATTACTACATGCCAGGCACGAAACAGCAGTGGAATCAGTGGGTGGAAGACGGTGGTTAAGTGACAATCAAAGTGAAGTCGATCATATCTGATAGAAAATTCAAGGACAGCATGTTTTGGGATTACCTTGAATAAAGAAGGGCAATTACATGTGAATATTACTTCAAACTTCTTGATCAGCTGTATACCAACATTTAAAAAGAGGCCTGTTTTGAAGAAGAAAATATAGTCTTTCAGCACGACCATGCACTTGTACACAAGGATGAGTTGGCGATGGGACAACTGCGGGATTTGTGGTACCATTTCTTCGGCTCCTCAGCCTTTTATCTGTTCCTACATCTGAAGAATTCTGTTTCTGGGAAGCTTAGTTGAATCAGGAAAATGAAGCGTAATATTTTTAAGAAAATAGGCTTAGAGAGAAAGAGAAATCCAACACTAAAATTAAACATAAAATGTAGAAAAAGGACAATTTTTTATTGAACTAAGTAAATTGTATTATTATCATAAGGAATATTGCAATGATCTTAAGAATAAAAATCTATTTTTGTAAGCGAATCGGAATAGCAATAAATAAATAGTTCTATTAATCACATATATTACTTACATATACTTTGGGTCTAAAAAGAAAATTAAAACAAATACAATTTTAAAATAACAAAATTAAGTATCCAAGTATTAAGAAAAAATTTACATTAAATAATTTAAATACAAGAAAACAAAATATAATTAAGAAGACTTTCCTTGCAGCAGCACCTGATGTATTTGTACAAAACTCCCATACAATGGCAAAAGCGCTAGTATAAGCCAGAGATTATGTGATATAAATCGTCTGATTAAATCCCTTTTTAAAGGTTTTGACCTAGATTCCTTTCTTCTCAATCAACTACCTGTCATACTATCTATCCTTTTGCCTAAATTAATTCATGGATAGAATTAAATATTGTTAAATTACAACCAAAATTCAGTAAGCGCCGGATCGGGTCTTCTAAAAAATTACCTAGGATTTTAAGTGGGAATATTAAAGTAGAGTTTTCAAAAGAAAATCAAATCCTTTAATTGATTTTTTAAAATCAAAATTCAATTTAATTATGTCAAATGATCCAAATGAAGCACAAAGAAGTACGGAACAACGCTTGACGGAATTTTTTTTATAGATATTTAAATAAAATTTTGAATCGAAAGGAGTTACAACCTATTGTTTCTTTCTTAGAATACAATTAATTCCCAAATAGGATTGTATATATTTAACACAAAAATATTACTTTATGAGTACAGACATATGAATAAACAATTTTATAGGACAATACTAACACAAACATCTCCTTGTGTTTTATTCACCTAACTAAACCCTGAAATAACATTACAAAATTTGAAGTTATCACTTCTTTCGTGTGGCCATATAAGCACACACACTTTTTTAGGCAAGGGTAATCTCTCAATATGATTGAAAATTAAGATTGGTGCATAAGCCATAGAATTTTATTCATTGAGAATAAAGAATTCCATGCCAATTAAGAATTCAAAATATTGAATCGAAACCGTTATTTTTGATAAACCAGAAGTGAACCGATATTGTATATATAGTAGAACCGTAACGAAAACCACAATGAAAAAAATTTCGGTTAGAAAACCTGATTGAAAGTACCTCATGAACTAATATTCAATGACACATCTACATATTGTCACTTGTTCCAAGATAATAAAAATGTAATGAGATGCTTTACTATAGTAAAGCCATCCCCAGTTACAATATGTTAGATCATTTATACATAGCACTAATTGCCAATCAGTTATAATAGCAAGTATGTCCCAATCACTCTGCAACCAAAATTTAAATCGTTTGGAGGCATATCTTGTACATATGGGCGTTGGTTAATAGTGTAAATTAAAATTTGCCGAGCGATGTACGAAATACGATTGTACGAGTATCTATTTTATATACATTTGTGTTCATAATTAAGAGAATTTGAATATTTTGTTGAATTCTGTGAACAGATTTAAACGAAATGTGTGTCGAATACATAAGCGTATACGTATGTGTTAATTAAAATTCAAACAGTGAAAATGAGTAACCACTAATGTTAAGATGGTGGAATAAGGTGGTATATTTATGGTTGACTAGAAGCAGGCCAATCTCAATTCCCTATTTGTAAAAATTTCAATTTAGTGCCATCTTATGGAAACAGTATCACAGAATACCGGATCCGTCGAGAGGAAGCCTGAGCAAGATCGTCCAAGAGCCACGATTGCCAGAGAAAATCGCCCATTATTATAGAGAGGCATAACATGTGTGCTACAGCTTCTCGTATTACTTGTGAGTTGCTTAGAGCCACAGGAACCCGAGTTTCAAGGATGACTGTTTCCAGAAGACTTCATGAGTGAGCGAACTTTTTGTAAAAAGAGCTGGTTCGCGTCTATCATAGTTCTGCTAATAGTAGACTCCGATTTAAATGGTGCAGATTTCATACAGAAGGGAGCATGGAGCAATGGACGACCGTTCTCTTCACTGATGAGCCCTGGTTCAGACTATCCAGAGATTCTTACCGTACATTCATATGGAGAGAACCGGGGATCTGCTACCCAGCCCTACAACATCCAAGAAATTGCCCATTGCAGCAGAGGAGGCTTGATGATCTAGAAATCCATCTTGTTGGATGGCCGCACACGCCATTTCTTTAAAAGAGGCACTAACACTGCTTGAGGCTTAGGGACGAGGTATTGGAGCCCTATGATCGTTTTTTCACGGGTACAGTTCTACTTGGTTTAATTTTAATGAATGACAACAAGAAGCCACATAGAGCTCCCCTGATCAACGAATTTCTGAAAAGTGAGGCTGTTGAACGGATGAATTGGCCAGTCAGATCTCTAGAACTCTTCCCTTTAGAACATGCCTGGGACGGTCTGAGGAGTGCAATTGCAACTCAACCTAGTGAGAACCATCCAATACCTGAAACCAGAATTTCTGAATGTAGAGAATTAATTCGTAAATTTTCTTATTTCCAGCATAAAGTCACGATGAGGGGCCCTTATGTATGTATTCGATCTGTATTATATCTATCTATCTGTATATATATATATATATATATATATATATATATATATATATATATATTCTATCTATATATTTTTATAACTATCTATTTCATTGAAATCCGTCCAGTAGTTCTAGAGGTAATCAAGTAAATTTGAAAATTCTTTTAGTATTAAACACCAGTGTATAATAATATAAAACCCATAATGTATTATCAGCAATACTATATCTACAAAATTTGCATCGGCTTAAACTAATGTTTGTTTGTTTTAGTCTGGGCTTTTCGGGATAAAATGTAAAATTACGTTAAAGCTTTTTTGAAATTTTGTGTGCCAGAAAATATTACCATTATAAATAAAGAAACCTAAATATGGAATTTAATACGGTTCTCTTAGTAAAAAGATTAATATAAATTATTCATTTGGTTTTTTTTTTATTTCGTTTTTATTTATTTATTTATTTTTTGTCTAAAGTTCATTAAAGAGTTAGTAAACATTTAATTGGTTAATAGTGTTATATAAAGCAACTTTCCTGTAAAATCTAATTTTAAAAAAACCGTTGAACTTTTTTTTCCCTGTGTTTATGACATCCTTTAAATTATATTTGACATACTTAGAAGAGCCTTTTTCATATAATTAATTTTTATAGATCGAAGAGTTGCATCTTCGAGACATTATTTATTAAAATAAAAAAAGCTTTCTTCAATTTCAATTCTGCCAAGTTAAAATAATTTTCCCATCACTTTTGTGTTTGCAATGCGTAGCAAACACTTTAAAACACATTGCAATTTCGAGACGTTAAATACTTCAACTATATGATCCAACACGAAGCTATGAAGATTGAAATTACCAATTTGGCATTCCTTAATTAATCGATCTCGGTATGACAAAGCGAAGTAATTCTTTCTAAGCTCATCTAAAGAAACTGCTTTTTCTTTTGACTTAACCACATCAATACTTTACAATATATCGCTTTTCTTTGTTCATCGTCATGATTAGACACGTCATTAGATTCATGAGAAGAGCAAGACTTATCAGCAATGGACCGCACAATTTAGTAAGTTAGCAAACTGCATAATTTATGAAGGCTATTATTATGCTCCCAGAACAATCTATCTTCACAATTTTGCCATCTGTTTCCGATAAATTGAGGGTTGCCATACAACATGCATCACGGAAGATGTTATTCGTCAACGCGTTCCTTCACTGCTTCAATTTAAGCGGTCTGCGCAATATGTAATCTATACTAAAAGGAATCGACGAAGGTAGCATTTGGTAGCTATATCAAAGTCACAATTATTTTGATAAAAGGGGAGCTATTGGAACTATTAAATGGTTGAAGGCAGAATTTATGGATGGATTCGCAGACAAAGTAATGTTTGAATCGTCTAATGCAGATGTTGAGCTTCACTGCATAAATACTTCTATTCTGTTATTACTTTAGAAGGGAATTAAAAGGACAAACCTTTATGTTTGAGTTAACAAACGGTATTATTTAATTCTATTGTACATTTAAATAGAAATTCAAGTAAGATGAATCAAAACTTTCTTATCCTGGGCTGTTGTTGGCAGATATTAATAAATAGTTTTGAATTCAAATGACATTTTGAAACATGTTTTATAATTAAAATAAAAATATTTCTCTCCCTGACCTATAAATGTCTTTTTATCCATTTCATTTAAATAAATATTAATTTTTAGTGCATGCAAAACGTTTTGAAAGATTGTTGAAATATTAAAGATAATTTTATTCATTCCCTTTTAAGATGAGAAAAATGTAGTAAAATATGGAAAAAAATGTAAATCGGTCCAAGATCTAATAACTTAATTTTTGAGATTAAAATGAATCGTTTAGTTATTACGTATTTTCATTTATAATGACTTATGCACCACAATATTTTGATTTTTTCATTGTTAAATAAAATTATTCATCACATTCTATCTAAAAGTTTATACAATATTATTAGATAATAATTAATTATGATTTCACAAAATAATTTTGTATTAATTGTGTCGTATTCAATAGAATCAAAAGAAAAGCATGCTTTAAGTTATATTTGAAGACATGCCCAGTATTTAATTTTATTTTACATTTAACAATACGAAACATGTTTCACAATTACGTTGAACATTTTAGTTCAGTTGAAACAAATTAACTGATCCCTGCAGACGATATGAGTGATAATAAATATTTAGGCGGAAATTGTTTAAAAATACATAATGGTTTAATTTTCATAAAAAATTAAGAATATGGACATGCATTTTAAAGAGTTAATTCATTTTAGCTACAGTTTAGTATTCCCAAAAAAAAAAGTAAGTTATATGTTGAAATCATCCATGGTTGTTTTTATTTATGGTAAACTTTTATACAGACATTCAATATATACAGAAGAGAAAGAATTATTTAGAATGATTACTTATTATTAGAATTACCTTTAAGTTTCATAGCTCAATATGACACTCAAAACATACATAAAACACTCATTTCAGAACACATTTCATCGTCTTTCAAAGGAGAAAGATAATTTCTTCCAGTATTCAGACACTTATACTTGGGATGAAAGGAACTCTCCTCCAAAAGAACAACTAGCACCACCTGGCAGTCGTTTATTAGAAAGGTAGCTTCAATATACAGTGCTAAAATATGTATGAACTTATTAACTACCACCGGAGTATATATCTGTCTTGCGCAACCGGTGCTTTAAGCGCCGTAGACGTATATATACTTCTTTCAGAAATATTATTACTTTCTTATCGTTTCTATTATTAAAACGAATCCGAAGGCCTTAGAGTGCAAAAACATTGACAGTGTTTGTGATGGATTTACCTGTTTCAGTGAAAAATTTGCTTACATGTGTCTTTCTCCCCTCCCTCCCACCATTATGCCACACATCCGCACCTGTGTGAAAAAAGGTGACACTGAGGAGGAAATTGTGTAACTTTTAATTGACAGTTAAGGAACTAAAATCAAATTGATTCAAAAACAAATATAACACAAAAACCGAATTTTTATTTTCGAAAACCCAAATACAATACATCTCAATTTTTTTTACGAGAATCATTATTCAAATGTAATCCCTTTATCAATAAAATCTAATTTTACTACTCCAGTATTCAGGTTAACAAAATACTATCCTCTCTTGAAATGTGTTGCTTTCTCATTATATTATATAACCGCAGATAACAATTTCGAGAATATCCTTTGGAATTTCAATAGCTTATTTGGTGCTTCTGAGAATTCCATAGCAAATTCGTATTATGAATCCTCCTTTCAGGCAGTTATAACAAAAGCATTTATAGCAGAACGAATTCATTGAACGGTGACTTCATGAATTCCTCCGAAATAATTAATTTTCGATTGGTTATCAAGGCATGTTTCCCCTTCTGGAGAAAATGTTCAAATCATTACTCGTGCAAACATCCTTTTGTAACTCGTACTACAAGTGCGGAATACTGTAAGAATATCTATGAGAGATATAGCGCTTACGCTATAAAATTAAAGGAATTCTAGTGAAATGCTGACCAACATAATAATGAAAATATAGGTAAACGATAAATGGTAGCAATGGATATATAGTTAATGTTAATGCTATTCACGAGTATTATTGTAATAATTTCTTACAAAAGACATGCATTATTTAAAATACACTCATGGACAAAATAATTAGCGCACCAAGAAATAATTGCGGGATCGTAACGAATTTTGGCATGAAAGTACATGTCGGAGAGATATGCAAATGATTAGAAACGCAGTGTGATTGCGCATTACGTATAGCCAGTAGAGGGCATTTAACGTCGTTCTCCTTGGAGTATAAAACAGTTAACCAAAGCTTGTTTGAGTGTGCTGAATCGTTTACAAAGCAAGAGCTGAGATAGACATGCCATTACGCCATTTTCGAAGACAATATGAGCAGCTGTCGCAGTTTGAGAGGGGGAGAATCAACGACATGATGGAAGCTGGGTGGTCAGCTAGGTGAGTAGCTCGTCAATTAGGCCGCTCTGACTGTGTTGTGAGGAGATGTTGGGACCAGTGGATCCGAGAGATATCATTTACACGAAGACAAGG
>BMAV01000455.1:52166-62847 GCA_019973955.1 Trichonephila inaurata madagascariensis
AATTAGGATTTCTTGTTTTCAAGAATTCAAAAAAAAAAAAAAAAAAAACGTCTGTTTAGACCCGAATGAGTATCGAATCTATCTGCAAAAAAAAACAAGCTTTTACCTTAATTATTATTTTAAGGTATCCGACTACGTTCGGAACCGTGATTTTGCAAAAGCGTATAAATGAATAATACTTATGATATTTAGTGTCACTTAGATTAGGAAATGTATATAAAATTGTTTTAAGAATAGTCTTAAAATAAAAAATTATTTAAGTACAATATTTTGACAAAAAATGAACATAGAATGACCCATTTTCAAAATATTCTCCTTTTGTGAAAAATGCTTCTATTATAACAATATTTTGCCTTTATATAGCTCAGACCTTTGTACAGAGGCTCAACTAGTATTTTTGAAATATATAACTTAGAAGTGGGTTTATCCATGTCTTACGACAACAGAGGGGAGAAATTTTAAGAAAAAAATGCCGATAATTATTTCAATTGGTTGTAACTCTGAAAATAATGTGAATTTTTCAAACATCATTGTTGAGCCTCTGTACAGAGGTTTGAGCTATATACAGGCAAAATAATATTATAATAGAGGCATTTTTCACAAAGAAAGAACATTTTGAAGAAACATTATTCTATGTTAAATTTTTGCCGAAATATTGTATTTAAATAATTGTTTTTGTTAAAATGTCATTAAAACAATTTTATACATGTATTCTAATCTAAGTGACACTAAATATCATGAAAATTATCCATTTATGTTCTTTTTTAAAATCAGTGTTCCGAACGTAGTCGGATACCTTAATAAGGGCTGTTGATTGATATAATTTAATAATAGGAAAAATGTCAGCACTTGTATTCATGCACTTATGTATATAAGCATTTACATACAATACATTATACCTTACCTTAAATATATATTAAGAATATTCTAAATCGTAAGGTTTAAAATTCCTTAGATAATAATAGAATTTTACTATAAATTTATTATATTTCCTAGTTAGAGTTACCTCCATATTCTAATATAAGATAAAATTACTCAATATTTTTTAATTCATATATATAAACTAGTGTCACTAAAGTTATGGTAGTTTGTAAACTGTCTATTTAATTTTTAGTTCTATTCTTTTCATACTTTTGTTAAGTGCTACAATTCAGCCATTCCCGTGCTTTGAATTTGGATTTGGTTCCCGAATCTTGCAATAACTTATCTATTGTACTCAGAATTAGCGCGGACTCTGCATTTTTAAATGCAATTTTTAGGTACGTTACATCTATCTTGTAATTGATTTACACATTTCATCCATTATTTTCTCTCATTAGGGTTTTGCTCAGTATTATCAACATAAAGGGGAAAGGTTTGCTGGCCACAAAGCATACTCAACCTCACTTTTATATAAATTACTTTATACAGTAGCGCACACAGAAATTTTTCAAGGGGGGTGTCTAGGGTCGCAAGTCCACCATTCTTGTATCATGCTCCTTTTGATTTTGTCGATTTTCGGAAACAAAAACAGTAAAAAACTAATTATTGAATAAATAATTAGCTTTAATTAAAAAAATTAATCATTAATAACAAATACTTAATTAAATTTTACGTACTATTTACTTAGAATTATAATCAATCGGAAAAATAATCAAGGGCTTTGGGAGGGGTTCGGACCCCTAGGACACCCCCCTTGTGTGCGCCACTGACTTTATATATAAGCTGTCCTAAGTCAGAAATGTTTATAATGTACTGCAGCATGAATTTTCTTAAAATTTCAATTACTCATTTACTTTCACTCTATGGTTCTCTTACTATCTGTGTATTTTTCGTGTTTGATTGATAAATGTTCATCTCTTATTTGTAGAGAATTTAGACTATATATATATATATATATATATATATATATATACATTGAAAACATTGCAAATTGTATTATAACTATTCTGTTAACATTCTGTGTACATAAATATACTTTTAAAAAATCAATATATAAACAGTATATTATCATAAGTTTTACTATTCAGTTTTACTTTTTATTTGCTATTGATGATAATTAATTACTAGCGATTCTGAAACTTCTGATCACCCCCTCCCCTTTATGTATCAACCTGACGATGCAGACCCCCGAGATTTGGAACACTTGTTCCTTACTCCCAACATAGCTGAGTGATTTAAATGCAATCGTTACCGTATTGCCACGTTTTGAATTCTGTTCCTTATTCTTCTACAAATTTTTCAACATTTTTTTGAAAGTATTACACTGTAGTAATGACTATGTAGTTACAAACAGTACGGAAAAAATCTGATTTAATATTCTAGTTCAAAATACATGCTCAACTGGAGTTTTTTGTGTGTGTGTGTGTATGTGCTTTGGGGACATTTTAATGATCTACTTTAGGAAAGAACCCTTTTAATTTTTCCCTGAGAACTTTCAGAGTCTGTGCAAGAGGAAAATCTTAACATTAAATGAGAGACCTTCGCAGACCCCCTAGAAAGGCGCGGCGGACCCTTAGGAACCCGTGGACCACAGTTTAAGGTATCCGACTACGTTCGGAACCGTGATTTTGCAAAAGTGTGTAAATGGATAATATTTATGATATTTAGTGTCACTTAGATTAGAATACATGTAAAAAATTGTTTTAAGGACATTATGACAAAAAAAAATTATTTAAATACAATATTTTGGCAAAAAATTAACTTAGAATAACCTTTTTTCCAAATGTTCTTCTGTAAAAAATGCTTCTATTGTATTAATATTTTGCCTGTATTCAGCTCAGACCTCTGTACAGAGGCCCAACTAGAATTTTTGAAACGCATAACTCGGAAGTCGGTTTATCCATGTTTTACAAAAACGGAAGGGAGAAATTTTAAGAAAATACGCCAATAATTACTTCAAATGGTTGTAACTCTGAAAATAATGTGAATTTTTCAAAAATCATAGTTGAGCCTCTGTACAGAGGTCTGAGCTATATACAGTCAAAATATTAATACAATAGAAGCATGTTTTACAAAAGGAGAACATTTCGAAAAAAGAATATTCTAATTTAATTTTTTGCGAAAATATTGTATTTAAATAATTTTTTTTTGTCATAATGTTCTTAAAACAATTTTATACAAGTATTCTAATCTAAGTGACACTAAATATCATCAAAATTATCCATTCATGCGCTTTTTTAAAATCATAGTTCCGAACGTAGTCGGATACCTTAAAAAACACTGCATTATGGCAAATGGCACGAGTGTATGTGTTTTATGATCATTATGCTTTTCGATTCACATTCAATGCCTTTTGAAACTTATATTTGAAACTGCTCGTCAAGGAGTAACTTCCTATTAAAAATAAATAAAACGATTTCGGATTATTGAAACTCCATACATCATACATCATATAAAAAAAAGCATTTGAACTTTTAAATTGTACACAATCGATATTTTTTCTAGAATTCTTGCGACAGACCCCCTTAAAATTACCGTCCGTTTTATTGATATTCAGTATTCCATTTCGAAAGTACGTATCTTCTTATTACTGTGAGAATTGAAATATCGAAGTCCACCTTTTGATTAGTTTTGCTTGTATGACAATTAACCTAGAAGTAATTTCAAAAACTCGGAACAACGCAACAATTTTCACAACGCAATTTCTTCAAGAAATAGTAACCACAATTATTTTTAATTACTCGAGTACAATGCAATTCCAAATAATTCGTTCTTTATGCAGCTGCATTTTGATCGCACAAAAGAATATATTTTTGAATATCTAATGAATACTGCAAAGAATAAATATTTTTTTCTGATAAAATTATTTTACGCACATACAAAAATATTATTGGGGTTACTTTTTTTTTACTTAATGGCAACAGTGTAACGAAAGAAAATAATTTAAATGCAACAAATTTAGCAAGCGAGGATTAACGTTACCAACAGTTGATTAAATCAGCCTTGCTTTTTTTCATATTCCCTTCCGTAATTTATGTATGCAATTAATTAAATATGAGTAGACTTTAAACATACAATAGAACAATTACATTTTCCAGAAGAAAAGAACCCGGAATAGATAGAGGGAAAAAACTGTTTTTTCAATAAACAAAAATTATAACATAGGTTAAAATGGACAAATGTCAAAAATAAATAAAAAAACATTAAATGCTAATAATCAAGTGTAAGTTTACTTTTTGATTTTTCATTAGAATTTCCTATGGTTGCAGCAAATAATTAAGTTTGGAATCTTTCAATAATAAATAACTAATTTTATTTTAGCAGTTTTCTTTATTAAATGATTAACTTTTCCTAATCTTCAATATTTGACTACAAACATGATTTGCTTTTAGATTTTATACGATAAATATTACAATAAGTATTTTAAATAAAACAGTTAATTAAATATATAACTTCATTCACAGTTACCAGTTAGTGTAAATTTCTGATAAACATTTCTTATTACTAAACAATACTTGATGAATCCGTACACAAAAACCATATTTGTGTTTAAGCTTTAAAGTTTACTGTTATTTAATTCATTTCAATTTATTATATTGATGAATACAATGAATTTTGGGAGATAAAAAGGGACAGAACACAATCAATTAAATACCGAATATCCAGATGTTTTAGTATTGGATTATTGATTACTGATTTAACAAAACATCATATTAGATTCTAACTTTTAATTTGATTTTAGTTTGAGATATGCATATTAAAATTTGATTTCAAATTTTGTGTGTGGATTTAAATATTTTAATTACTTTTCTACATGACTGCCTTTATGTTCACTCGTATCGTTTTAATTTGACTGACTCCCCCTTTTATATTTTGTGTGTTTCTGGGCAAGTCATCGACGTTTCTCATCTAGAAGTGTGGTCTGCACTAAAGAGTTTGGACTGTATTGTGAAGAAATATTGGAGAGCTCGTTGCCTAATAACCTGATGGTCAATGGTCTGGCATTTGATAAATAAATAGTTACTTTTCTTCCTTGAAACTGTTACTGAGATCTACACTTTGTGAATATGATAAATGTGAAGTGTTTATTTTCGACATAATATTAAATATCGCATTTCCTCTTGGATTCTGAAAATTCAGTTTTCTGAATGTTTGTAAATTGCTTTGATACATAAACATTTATTAGACGTTGTAGCATCGTTGCATAGACGGCAGTTTTCTACCTCTGTTTTTTTGACACCCTGAAGGGTACAGAATCACCAGATAGTTCTTTTATTCTTTCAAAGTAAACTACAGATTTTTTCCCTCCTTCCTGAGGGGAAACAGCTGTAGAGTTGGCTTTTGTACTGCTGTTTAAAACCCACCATTTGCTGGCTAGATGACGTAGTTGGTTTGTCATTGGCCTTGTAGGTCCAAGTTTGCGAATTCAACTTCGGCCAAAGGCAGTGGATTTTAAAGATGCTGAAATATCAACAGCGTCCATGTCGTATGATTATGTGGCATTTTAAACATCCCTAGATTACCTGTTTGTCTCAGGTTCTGGTACGATTTCGCATCATCAAGGCTCTGTGGAGGAAACTGGGAGTCAAAATTACATTGAGGCAATTGGTAAACACTTATAAGGTGCTGCACTAAAAAGTGATACCAGCTTCCGGGGAATGTACAAGGTCTACAATGGCTCCATTTGTAAAAAAAGGGAAAAAAAACGATTCCTTAATTGAACATAAAGCAATTTAACTGTTTATGTATCATTCTTTGAAAGTCTATTTTTACATATAACAAAAATTCTCTCTTAATGAAAGAATTATCAGTCTTTCGAACTGAAAATGGATTATCTTCCATCAAGAAGAAATTAGTAGCAACCTACGCACTAAAAAGTTATATCAGCTCTCGAGGAATGCAATAGGTCTGCTGCAATACCTCATTTGAAAAAGAAAAAAAAATTATTACGAACGCTGTATTCAAAATAAAGCAATCTAACTGTTCGTGTATCATTTTTTGAAAGTCTTGTTTTCAGATATAAAAATTCAATCTTAAGAAGAGTTATCAATCTTTCCAGCCAAAAATTGAGTTTTACTCTACCAGGAATATATTTTTATTTCCCTTTTTACAATTCCTTCCTTCGCTGAGTTACGTTTTCTTTTTCCTCTTCAAAGAGATCCTACATTAGATTTAGAAGGCAATTTCATGCGGCTTAGCAACGTCTCTGATTTTATATCAATGCAGTTAAAATATTTCTTAATCCAACTCAAGACACAATTTATTTGTATGACCAAAAATGCTCGTCTTGGATTGGATGCTGTAGTAATTTTCCTCTTTAAAAGAATAACATCACGAAAGGGGATTTGATAGGGTTTTAGGTGGTTTATTTTAATTCAACTGATATTTAAGCAAGTGCTAGGTTAATAAAAATTGTAGAGGAAGTTATGTTGTTTTGAATAACGTATCTATTCGAATTTCCGATTGCTTGGATTAACCATTTCATTGTAAGTAGATTCTTCATATGACATTTAATTTCTGTTTCCTCTTCCATCCATAGATGCTGGTTATCATATCAATGATTATTCAAATTATGTAATTATCCGTTTATTTATTATATAAATTAGTTTTATAAGTATGCAAGAGATTTTTTTCATGGTTCAGCTTGTGATATTTTTTAAGCTCCCCCCTCCCCATTTATACTTTTAATTCAAAAAAGCAAACTTTAAAGTGTATTATTAGAAACGTTTCTTAGTATAATATTAGTTCAAAAAAACTACGAGAGAGAAATTTAAGACAATTTTATTTTATATTTATGATAAGATAAATTATTTCAAAATACTTGAGACTCTCTGTGTACTATGTTATATAAACAGCACTTACATACTTAAGTCTAAGTTTATAGTTCTCTGGGCATTTCTCATGGGCTCACAACGCAGTGGAGTAACAGAGAAAATTAGGGCTTCCTAAGAAAGTCAGTTTTTGGTTCCCAAACCAGATCTTACAATGGGTATTTATTTAACGTCAGTCAGGCTTTGGGACCCCTAGAAACTCGGGGCCCTCCCCGCAATATATATGCGGAGGTGTATGTTACACCACTGTTATAACCAGGAATCTTGGTGTGAGGAAACTGGGTGCTATTTCTCAAACACCCTGTATATGCTTTCAATTTGATGGATATTTATTGCATCAGCACGCGTTTGAAATGCGAGCAAAATTTAACTCTATCCTCCAGTAATGATATCATTTCAATGCCCAGATTTAAATAGAAAGGGAATGAATCTAGGACTGCAGCACAAAGAAGTGCTGCAGTCGTAGATAAACCACTGCTTTATATTTATCCACTTTTAAAAACACAAACGAAGTACTAGAGGTACATCGAATCAAAAAGAGCTCTAATCCCAAAACTTACAAACTACAGATTTTTTTTAAAAAAAATAACTTCTGCGATGTCAATTCACGGAATTATCAGCACAGCAACCCTGAATATTTCCAAGAACTCTCATCGTACGAACGAATATTTTTTAAAATATTTAGAGCCATTTAGAATAGGCTACTCGTATAAAATTGTTTTAAAATTATTTTTACAATTAAAAATTATTTAAATGCCACATTTAGGCAAAAATGAACATAGAATTACCTGTTTTCAAAATATTCTCCTTTTATGGAAAATACTTCTATAATACTAATATTTTGCCTCTATGTAACGCAGACCTCTGTACAGAATCTGAAATAGAATTTTTTGAATTACCGTAAAATCCGGCGTATAACGCGCACCTATACTTTCAAGCTGCAATTTTTAATTTTGAGGTATATTCGCCGTATAACGCACATCCCCTCTTTTACGAAAGAACTTACAATGTACGTTAGTAATGCTATTATATTTTAAAGTTATTTGTTCGAGGTATTATCCAAGGATTCACAAAAAATAGTATATTTCTTGAAAAGTAACCATTTAAGTTCATAATGTATATGGCATTTCTTTTAAACAAACGGTATTCCGATCTTCGTAGAAGTCTAAGTTTTTCTTATGTCATCTCTTTTTTTATTTTTAAAAGTATAATTTTTATACCCGGGGTATAACTCGCACCCGTTAATTTCGATCTTATTTTTTGTGTTAAAAAGGCGCGTTATACGCCTTATTTTACGGTATATAATTTAGGAGTGGATTTATCCATACTTTAGTACATCAGAATGGAGAAAATTTAACAAAAAATAACACCGGTAATTATTCCAATTGATAATTACAGTGAAAATGCGAATTTTCCAAATCCCTAGTTCAGTCTCTCTGAAGAAGTCTTAGCTATATATAAGCACAAAATATTATTATTACAGAAGCATTTTTCATAAAAGAAGAATGTTTTGAAAATAGGTAATTCTAGGTTAATTTTTTGCCAAAATATTGCATTTAAATGATTCTTTTTATCGTAAAAATATTCTTAAAACATTTTTCTTTGCGTATTCTAAACTAAGTGACACTAAATATTAAAAAAAAAAAAAATTCGTTTACACGCTTTTGCAAAATCACGATTTCGAATGTAGTCGGATACCTTAATTTATATTTTTAAATGATGCATAATTAGTATGATAAAATTCTAAATCTGTAATTTTGAACTCTATTCCGTAATTCTATCGGGGGAATCATGTTGCTTCAAATATTTCCTACTGCATTGCATCCTGAATCATATTGGTACGTTGCTTTGGCATATCACTAAGTGGCCGACCCCTGATATGGGTATCCCTCCAAGGTACTTTTTGAAAATGGGAAGCAATATTCCTTTTCATTTTATTTAAAGAAGGATATAAAACGAGCATAATACAAAACAAGCATACGAGCATTATTAAAACTGACACTTCAAACGTACTATCGTGTATTTTATGTGATGTAATCAGACAGAAAATGCAAAAGATGTTAAATATATTATGAGGAAAATTTTCCACACACTCTCTAGTAACAAAATTTTTTATCTAAGTTTGTGGACATACGTATTTTTTTACATGTTTATATTATTTTCATGTATATTTATTTACTTTACTCGTACTTTGATTAATTTAATTTGAAGTTTATTATTATTTATATTTTTGGTATAAAAATAATAATTACATCTTATTCTTATTAATTCAGAAATTGTCTTTTTTCATTGTAAAATATTAAGATTATCCAAATCCTCAGGATTAACAGTAAAACTTTGTTTTTAGTCATAGTATAGTTCCTTTAGTCTTTGGTTTCATGTAGCATTGTTTTAAAGAATAAAACTGCATTATCATAAATTACGTTTATTTTTTGAACCAAAAAACGAGAATTGGATAGAAAATATAGTTTTATGTCTGTCATTCACGAAAATATGTTTCCTATTTTCGCTCCTCGTATTCACAAATACTTTGCATCACTATTTTATTACGAGTTGGCTACAGAAAAATAAATTAGAAGCTTCTTTAAAGCGATGGCTTAAAAAATTTCAGCTGCCAAAAAAAATGTCGCTGAAGGAATGTTTTTAAAAGGAGGAATTTCAATTTGATTTAAAAATTATATTGACATGTTCAAAAGCTTTAAATATCAGTTATTAACTGAATTTTATGTATTATTAAATTATGACGAGACTTTTTATTTGATTTACTACATTCGGAACCTGATTTTGCAAGCGCTTGTTGAAGAATAATTTTTTTAGCTTTAGAATCATTCGAATTATAATATACACGTATATTTGTTTTAAGAATGTTATTAAACTAAAAAATATTTTTACATTAAATGCTAAATACAATGAAGAAAGAATGACATATTTTTAACCATTCTCCTCTTGTAAAGAATGCTTCTTTTAAAATAATATTTTCCCTGTATATCGCTAAATCCTCTCTACATAGCCTTAACTAGGAATTTTAACAAATCCACGTTCATTTCAGAAATATTATCATGTAAAATAATAATCTGTGATTTTGTTAAGAGATATCTTTACAATGTTGTATTAAAATATGAATAAATTGTCTTTTAAATTATATATTTCGAAAATCGTATTTAAAACTATAAACACAGAGCTCTTAGCTATATATAGGGAGAATATATTATTATTATGGAAGCATTTTTTATATATAAAAAAAGGAGAATGTTTTGAAAACTAGTCATTCTTTCTTCATTTTTTGTCAAAAAATTGCATTTACTTAAGTTTTTTTAAAAATATTCTTAAATCAAATGTATGTGTTTATTCAAAATCAATGGTCCTAATTATGAAAACAATATTATTTAAACGCTTTTTCAAAATCACGTTTCAGAACGTAGACCTTTAATTTAAAAAAATTATATTTTGAAGTGGCAAAAAATAAACATTGCTTTTTATTTCGGTACATATTATTTTAAGCTATTAAGTTTTTAATAATCATGCTATATATAAAAGCATTTCTCAGTGCCAAAAACAAAATAAGATATTTTAATGAATGTTTTCTATAAGACAGAAAACTGAATTTATACATTTTTTTTCCATATTACACTGCTGGCCACCGTAAATACAACACCCTGAAGGAAGCATGCAAATAACATGAAATTTACAAAATGCATTAACGGAGGTGAGATATGCAAATGAGTAGAATTTCAGCGCAGATACACATCACGAGCGCCTGTGGCGCCACCTCAAAGCGCTATTTAAGGCTTGGAGATTTCGACGATTTCAAGTTCGGCAATTGTGTTTTTCTTGTAGTTTTTTTCAAAAAACAATCAGTTATGTTTCGTAGAAAACAGCGATCAGCTTTCGATCAAGTATCTGAGTTCGACAGAGAAAGTATAGTGGCC